>JASXTE010000011.1:25177816-25337816 GCA_030280995.1 Hemileia vastatrix
TAAAGCTGTTACCTTCTGTTCTCCATTCAGAATGTCCTTCATCTTTTTGTTCCTTGACAGTTCCTTCAGAACATCCATTCTGATCTCCCTACTAAATGCTTACCAAAACAAATCCTTTGCCTGATTATCATGATGAATCTCCTGCATTAGAACTAGAAAATCCACAACTTCAGTAAACTGCCTACATAGCTTCTTGAAGTCCATCATATAAGAAAAACCACCTTTAGTTTCCATTCACTGACAATTTTTTTGAGATCCACCATAGTATACATGACTCCCCATATATCAACCATCTCTTTTGACAATTTTAACCAGTCCCACTTCTTATAGCCTGCCATCTCAATAACTACCAATTCCACCTCTCTATCAACAATAAAGAACCTAACATGCTTCACCATGTCCAAATATGAAGCCCTATCAACAGAAGCAGCAGCTTCATATCAATTTAAAAATCATTTAACTTCTTCCCCATTAAACTTGGGCCCATCCCAGAAACAATCCTGACTGAAGCACCAAAAGGAAGAGAAACACCAGATCCAGCAGCAGAAGACATCCCAAAAGTATGAGATTAAACCATTAAAATAAAATAAGTGTTTGTTAAATAAGCCTCTTGAAGGCTAAGATAGTCCAGATATGAAGTAAGATTGATTAAAAATGAGAAAATTCAACCCCATGTTGGGCTCCACCAATGTAGAAAGACTCTTACAGTCTCCTTTCTGTAAGAAGAATCTAAGGGAGTTAGATAAACAAAAGAAAACCCTGTCCCTTTAAGTAAATAAAGAGTTCAAAATTATATAAGCTATAACCTCTACTTGATATGAAATGATCAATAAACTATTTTTTAAAGGTGTTGAGATGTACAATCAGTGCTCTTAACAATGTGTTTGAAAAACACAACAGTGAAGCTGTGTTTATAAAAGTTATATAAATGATTGGATCACTATGCAATATAGGGGGTGGACTTTCTAGAAAGTCCTCAACCTGAACTTAGATGGAACTTAGGTGGAACTAAGACTGAACCCATACTGAACCCATACTGAACCCATACTGAACTCTACTTGAACACCCACCTAAAACTATTCTTCTAAGTGGTTTTCATCCCTGATTGTATAGTTTCTTTATCAATAGCTCAATGTGTGTTCAATCTGTGGTGATTTTGGGTCCAAGGTTGCGGACTCGCTAGGAAGTCTGCCCCCCATATTGTGTGGTAGATATTATATTTCTATGAAGCTTCATTTTTATGATTTAGTTGTTAAAATCAGATCTCTGGTGATGAGAACTTTATAATGGTACACTATAAGTTAATATTTATGATGATGAATGAATTTAATAAATTGTTATGTAAAAGTGTTATATTTATAAGGGCATTATAATTTTACAATTCGTTATGAATATAATAATAATTGATTTTTATGGTTGGTTGTTGTATGATGATTTTTATAATAAAATTTGTTCAATGATGATTGTATATATCAAATTTTGAGTCAACAGGCTTTATATGCATAATATTTCATGTGCCCTACTTTCCCTAACTGGAGAATTCCAGAGTTCATCCAAAGATCATCAGGGTTTGTATGGAGCTTGTCAGGAGTATTCCAGAGCTTGTACAGACCTCTGGACTCAATTAGAACCTTTAAAATATTAATAGAAAATCTAGAAAAATTACAGATGATAGAGCTACTTCTCCTTTATTATTTAATTCAATTTTTGTAGCTTGTTCAGCTCTATTCACCTAGTAAAAAATTTTTAAAGTTAAGCAAATTATGAAAAATCAAAAAGAATCAAAAATATTTATAAAGTTATTAAAAATAGTAGAAAAATAATAAAAATTCCTTAAAAATTCCCAAAGGTTCTTGAGACTCCTTACTTCAATTCACATTAACTTTTAAACCTATACTCTCATTTCCTGCCTGGTATTATTTGTTAAATCTTGACCTGTAAAATTAACCCTTTTTAACCAATTTTAATAGTTAATTTATTTAATATAACCATTTTAAAATTAAATTGGCCTTTCCAATATCAGTAATTTTCCCCCAAAATTCCTTTTATAATAAAATTTAGTGCCCTACTAAGCTTTTGACAACCGCACTGGCTTTAGAGGTTATCAAAAAGAATATCCAGAAGTATCTAAAACTTATGGCTCTGGACAAATATCAAGAATCTTGTACTCAATATGTCAGAAAGATTGGTGAAGTTTTGGCTAAAAATAATGATATCATGTTCTACAATCAAGAGGCTAAGAAGGCTCATATATGACAGCCTGTTGCTGAGGTTGAGAGAAATGTTGAAGAAAAGATTGTGGATAACATGGATGAATTAACTAAGAAGCTAAAAATATTTTTAAAGAGACTCAGAAGGCCAATAGGATTCCTGTAGCTTCTTCTTCATCTTCTTATCAATATAGGGGTTATGAGAAAAGGAACTATTGTTTTTATGGGAATGGAAATGGTAATGGTGGAAATGGTTTTAGAGGTGGTTATGGAAAACCCAGGGTGTTCTTCTATTGTAATAGGAGGGGACACAGAGCTGGAAATTGTTTTTATTTGTATAAAGACTTTCAAGCTGGTAGAGTCAAATTTTATGGAAAGGTTTATAAATTTCCTGATGGATCTCTCATCACACCCAGTGATGGGCAAGCTCCTTCAGATTTAGTTAGGAGGGATATGATGGCTAATAAAAGGGCCAGGTTTGAAGAGTAAAATGGTGAAAATCAGGATAATTGTAAAGGTGGTAAAAATAAAGGTGGTAATGAAGGTTGAAAATTTGATAGGGGAAAAGAGAAGGAGGTCAGTAAAGATACTTATACTACCTTTTTTGGTGCACTGGAGTTGGGAATGGTTGCTAGAGTGGATGGCAATTTTATGATAGAAGAATATGATGTGAATGTTGCTAAAAAGGCAGCTTCTACTAAAGTAAAATGTAGCATTCAAGTCCAATTAAGGGTTAAACCAGGCAAGGCAGGAATAAAGAATATGGAAAAGAAACCTTACTCTAAGGATGAAAAATATAGGATGCAGAAAGGGATGGCATATACGGGGCCTCCCAGTTATGTAACTATATATTTTAATGGTGAACCTATGCCTGTTGAATAAAAATTTTATTCTGAGGAGGTTTTGCCTTTAGCTTCTTTCCCCAGAAAGATTTATAGAGGTCCCACTCCAATGGAGGGAGTAAGGAGGACCAGTGATGAATCTGGATTAATGAAAGCAGTATGGGATAAAGCTAGGGTTATTGAATCTGAAGAAGGTATTATGGGGTGAAGATGGTAATGTGTGTCCCCAAGAGGTTCCCAGGTCCAAGGTCAATAAAAATAAAGTTCAATATGAATGTCCAGTAGTAGCTAGTCAAGAAAAAGCTATGGAGGTTGTCATAGGTAGAGTGAATCAACTTCAGCTTCCTTTATCTTTGGGGTAATTAGTTAAAATTAGTCCTGCCCTTTCAGAAAAGTAAAAGAAGCATCTGAAAAGGACACAGGTAGCAGCTGGAGAGGTGGAATATGTATTTCAAAAGGTGGAGAAGTTTGGAGAGGAGGTGGAGACTTATTTCTCTTCTTCTTTAAGATATTTAATGGTAACTTTAAATGGTGAATATTTGAGGGCCTGGTAGATTCTGGGTCTCAAATTAGTCTTTTTCATTAGAGAAAGCTACATTAATAAGCTTTCCAATCAAGACTGGAACTGGTGGTCATTGAAGAGGTATTGGTGGACATGCTATTGAACTAATGGGAACTTCGGAGCATGTCAAGTTATGTGTAGGTAGATTCTTTGAAAAGGTTCATTTTTATGCGGTCAGAGCAGCTGTGAAAACAGTTCTTGGTGGGCCATTACTGATGGATTTTTAAGCTAGGATAGGTTATCAGACTGGTATGGGAATTATTTTTAAAATTACTGGTGAAGATATGCATCAGTTACATATGTGGTTGGACCTTCAGGAGATGAAGGTTGGGAGACTAGGCCTGGTATTACTACTATGTATCAGTTTGGTTTTTGAACCAAGAAGAGGGAAATAAAAAGCTCAGCTTCTGGTGAATTTTTTAAAAATGATGATTTGGGAGACCCCCATTTTTCAGGTTAGTAAGGGCTTATTTCTCTAATGATTTAATCTCTCCAAAAGAAAGATCCAGGATTACAATAGGTCAGCTCACTTGGAGATAATTCAAGTTGATTCTCAATTATTTTCTCTTTATATATCTTTTGAATGTCATTATGTGATGGAATTTTCTATATTTTTATTTTCATTACCAAATTTTTCTATATATTTTAAGAGTGGTTCAAGAGGAAAAATGGGTTATATTGTGTTGGATAAAAATTGGAATGGTAATTTGGGAAATATGGTGGAAAATAGGGGTGTTGAATCAGATGGTATATTTTATGGCCTCCAGCATGAGGATAAACTGAAATTATCTTATCAAAATCAACAAAAAATATTAGTATAATTAATTCAAAAAAAATAATATTTGTGAAAATTCTATTTGGGTCCACCAGCAAGAGGTTAAACTGCCAACTTTATTTGCTGGGTATTTTATGGAGGACAGCTGTGGTAATGGTGATGGAATATTGGATTTTAAATAAGACAAAGGAAAGGGGGTTAAGAATGGTAAAATTAATAATAAAAATTATGTTTAAATGTATTTGTGTTCTGATTTGAATGATGAGGAAATTTCTGATCACAAATTAATTTATGGTTGATCTAGAAGAGATATTATTCCTGAAGTCAAAGTGGATGTTGATGCAGAAAAATATAAAAAGGTAGCTAATAAGGTCAGACCAATAAACAAATTGCTTCCAGCTGAATTTAACCCACCTTTGAAGAGGTCAATGTTATCAAGATATCCATATGACTATCCTTTGGTCAAGAATCCACCTGAAATTTCTGATATATCAAGAATCAATTTTGAGAGACTGGGTGTTGTAAATTTTGAACCTGAAGATTGTTTATCAGGTGAAGAAAAAATGTTGTTGTTGGATGTGATGGTAAAAAGGAAGAAGGAAATTACTTTTGTGGAAGAAGAGAAGGGTGTGTTAAAGAATTATTATGGGAGAATTATAATATTCTTTTGTCTGTCATGAACAAGGGAAAAAAAACCAATTCCAATTCCTGCGGCTTTAAAAGATGATTATATTAGGGGGTATCAATGTTCAGGGATCCACAATTATGGATCAGGAATTTTTTTTCCCAGGATCAGAAATTATTAATTGCTGAAGATTCTTATCCACTAGCCCCGGGGCTAGTGGATAAGGAATCCACAATAATGCATTATCCTGCCTCTTATACCCCAATTTCCGTTCCTAATTCCTGATCCCAAACTCATCACATCCATGATGTATTTTCAATAAAGTCACATGACTTATAATTACTGATGCCATCCTTAAGTCTTTCCTCACTCTATGATACTAAATTTTGGTTGGAAATTCCCACTTCCCACTCATTACCTAAACCTTCTACTGACAATGATGAGGCACCTTTCTACTAGGAAGCAACTTCACACAGCTATGAGTGCTATCACTTTAGTTATAGACACTGACACTGATTCTGACTCTAGTTTGCAAGACAATTTAGCTTATATGTCTTATCCTTCCAAAAATCATTACATCATCACAAGGGGGCAAAATTTTTATCACAATCCCAAAAATGATCTCTGCTCCATACTCAACATTCCTCAACTAAACTTCACTCAAATATTTTGAAAATATCCTGATTCTTTTTTCAAACTTTCTCAACTCATCTCCAATCATCCTATCTTCCATAATAATTCCAATCACAAAAAGTGTGATCCTGCCTTTCAACTTGCTTTGGCACTATGTTGCTTTGATTCAAATGGAAATGGTGCTTCTGTAAGACGTTTAGATAATCTCTTTACCATAGGATATGGTACTGTCATATTTTACACCTAGTGCTGCATGATTTTTATCCTTTCTCTCAAGTCTCAAACACATGCTTGGCCAACTCCACAAAAGTGACTTGAATCCTCTCAAGTAATGCAAGATAAAGGTTTCCCTGGAGGTGTAGGTTTTGTTGATGGTACAACTATAGCTTGGAGTCAAAAGCCTGCTCATAATGGCAACCATTATTTTGATCAAAAAAAAGGTATCTTCAAAATGTTCTCCAATCTCACATCTTTCATAAACTAACTTTTTATCTTCTTTGTAGATACTTTATTGCTTCTCAACTTGTCTGTGACATCAACAAAAAATTTAGTGCTTTTCATAGTTGCTTCCCCAGCTCATGTCATGACTCTTCTGTCTTTCAAAGAATGAGGATTTCTCAAAGTCCTGTCTCATACTTTGACAAATCTCATTACCACCTTGCAGACTCAGCATATGCAAGTGGAAAGTACCTTGTACCTGCTTTCCATGGTGAAAACTTAGAAAATGACCCTAAAACCACCTTTAATTATCACCTTTCCCAATTAAGAGTATGGATTGAACATGATATTGGGATTTTAAAGGGAAGATTTTCTAGTCTCAGGGAACTCAGAATCCAATTTCAAAAAAAATGGAAATCAATACTGCAAATCATTGGATAATGACTTGCATTATACTCCATAATATCCTAGCTGATTTAAAGGAAGAGTAGAATGATCTTTATAAAGAAGAGGTACTGGAACCAGCATAAGCTATCCACTCCCTTGAATCACAAAAAATTTATTCAACCGGAATATGCTCTGTCATTATGCTAATCCCCCTCCACCATTTTGACACACAACCCTTTTAATTTTTTTCATACTCTCCAAATGTCTACTTTGCATACTTTATTCACTTGGCTTGGTATTTTTGTTTGTTGAATATTCTTTTTTTTTGAATTTACAGTGAATATCTCTTTTTTGGATGGCTCATTGGTTTTCTTTCACTACCTCAACATGAAATCGCATATTTTCTGAAAACACATATTTTTTCAGTGTTTCTTTTTTTCATTTTTCACTCATATCCTTCTCCTTCTCTCCTCAAACACCCCTCAAATATTTTGGTTGCATTTTTTTAACTCATCTCACCAGGTAAGTCATTTTTTTCATTTTTGTTGTTTTTTGATTTGCTAATCATGATTTTTTTTTTTTGCTTTTTTTTTTTTTTTTTTATGTGCTTCACTTATATTTTTCAGGTTTAGACCAATTTTTTTTGTTTTTTCTCTCCCTTTTTTCTCTATTGTCCTGCTCTTTTTCTTTTCTTTGGGAAAGGGATAAGGGGGGAGAGGGAGAGGGGGGAAGCAGTGGAGGGGAGAGATGGATCAGGGGGGAAGTGGTGGAGGGGAGAGAGGGATCAGGGGGGAAGTGGTGGAGGGTAGAGGGGGATGAGGGGTTAATTTTGAGGAGATGAAGAAGGGGGAGGGGGGTTGAAGACACCAAAAAGAGGGTAATGAGGCAGACAAGGAGGGGTAATATGGAAGTTTGTAAAATAAAACTTTTATTATTTTTATTAACAATATTTTTTTTGTTTTTGTTTTTTTTACAGAAAATCATTATTATTTTTTTTTGTTTTTTCTTACAGAATATTATTAAAAAATTTTTTTACGGTTCAACCTGATTAAAAATTAAATTTGGTGTGCTTATAATTTTGATTTTTTATTTTTGGGAATAATTTTTCTGATGCAATTTTTTTTTAAATTTTTGAGTATAGTTTTTTTATCATATTTTTTCTAGGACTTTAGGTGGTATATCTAACACCAAATAACTTTGAAATTCATTTATTTGGTAAATAATTTTACTGATTAATTTTATTTTTTTTTGTTTCATTTTTTTTTCAAGGATAGTTTTAGTAATTGATTTCTTTTCAAAAAACAGTTATTTGGATTATTTTTTATCAATAAAATTCTCAAGGTTGAATAAACAAACTAAATTTTGTGAGTTTTATTTTTTTGGTTTTTGACACAAATTTTTTTTCAGAGAAAAAAATGTCTATTTCTTCAGAATCACCTCTTACTTCTCTATCATCATCCTCTTTATCCTCTTTATCATCATTTTCGATTTCAACTTCATTTCAATCATGATCCAAAATATCAAAAAAAAATAATGATGATTGAAGTCAGCAGAATAAAAGAAAATTAAAAAATAAAATTCATTTGAATTGATTATTTGGCCATATATTAAATATTGAGTACTATAAAACTAGAGTGAGTCAAAAAATTCTTATCCAAAAAAGTTACCAGAAGATTTAATGTATTTAACTAAATCAGGAGAGAATGAAATTGAATAAGTTATCAGTAATTCTTTTAAACCTCAATTTATTTATGAAAATCATTCATTTAATGGTTCAAAAGATGAAACCTTTAATCAACTATCTGATCTCATAATAACACTATATAAAATGGCTTTGGTTAGCTTACCAATAAGGAATACAAATTTGTTGGGTGGTATTATGATTGGATTTGGTTGGAGACCAGGATTTGATAAAGGTTATTGTCAGCCAGGCTATACCAGGAGCCCAGTAAATTTTATGTCAGCTTACTGTAACTAAAAGAGGGCGTAAAAAATTGCTTATTATGTCTATAAATTAATCTTATATTTCATAATGAAATGATATAATTATTTTATTAAATATATATAAATATTATATTAATTTTATTATTATATAAATTATTTATACATTTAAATTAAGCATGATATATATTCTATAAATTATGGCACATTTTTTATGTATTTAATATATACAAATTTATAATTAATTAATTTTAAACATATATTATAACTATAAGTGTAAAATTGACTTATAATGTAGTTAAATTAATTAATTAAATTTATATATTAAATAAACCTTTTTCATACATTATTAAACAGTAATATTGGCCGCTTTTTTGACCCTTAATTGTGTCAGTAAATTTATTAAATAAATTATAACACTTATTTAATAATATGGTATTAAAATTCTCACTTTTAATTAGAAATATAATTAAATTAATTATATGTTTCATTTAAACTAATTATTGAATTAATTAAATAGTTAAAACAATTAATTAAAATTGCTTTATACTAGATTGAATTGATTACGTGGATTTTGGCTTGAAAATGATTCTAATTGTTTTAATTAAACCCTTTACTTCTCACTGTAACATCTGTTTTGGGTTATTTTACTCACTGTTCTCATGTTTCAGACTTGGTTACAAATTAATTTAATTAATTTTTTTGGGAAGTTATGGTGGGAAAATTGTTTACTTACTCACGGGTTTAGTTAATTGTTTCATGTTTTTCTCTTAATATCTATGTTTCATTTCTATTCTTTTAAATTCTTGTTTTAGCCTATTACTATTTTGTATATACTGATTTGTGGCACTTCAGAGGTCCCTTGGTCTATAAAAAGGCCTTGGGAAATCCCCTTTAACGCATCACGTATTATACACTCACCATTTAAACATATTTTTTAAATATAATACATTTATTATTATTTTTATCAGTACTATAATTCTAATCTAAATTCTATATAAATATCTAAGGTTGAAATAAGTCTATTAGTAATAACAGTGTTTTCCCTGCAGAAATAGTAATACTTATTTTCAATAAATATATTATAATTTAATAATACTCACCGTTGTGTCAAACCCATGGAATTTTCGTTGCCTTTTTTTTCTAAAATAATTATTTTTATTTAACTTTTCATTTCCCTCAACCTTTTTCCTATTTTTCCTCATCCTTTTCTCTATTTTCTCTATCTTCTTTTCCTTCTTCTAGACAAACAGCTCACAGTTATTCTCTTGGTATGTCTGATAATATACGTTTCATTCTTAAAATCAAGTCACTAATTTTATTCCCATAGGAAACTATTCTTCACTTAAACATTTATCTTAAGCTGAAAAAGATGAAAATTTTTGCTTGTGGGACATCTTACCTTCTTTCAATACTTTTATGGCTCTTTGCCTCAAAAAACTCTGCAATAAAGCATTTTAAAAGAATCATCAACTTGCTACCAAAGTTGGAATACTGCTCCAAATGGGAAGAAATTAGCAATTAATATCTTTTATTTTCAAATGTTATTATTACTCATTCAGGATCCCATAATAAGATTCATATCAATAGGAATGATGTCAATTATCTTACTTTTGTGATTTTCGCATATATCAATCAGATAACTGGCCAAGCAATACCATCTCCAGCTAAAATCAAAGGACATGGCTTATATTTTCCAGACCATCAGTACATGATTAATTTTTGTTTGGGAAATGGTGTGATTGAAACAATCTGGAACTCTTCTCAGGATTATTACCAAACAACCAAAGCTCCACCTGGCTTGGAATCTTGTCAAGAGTTCACACATTTCGTATGTTCTTTTCAAATCAGTCAAAACTTAATCTAACAAATAAACAAGGTAAAAAAAGAAGGTAAGTTTAAGAGATATAAAAAACTTTATGTAGATCAAAAAAGTATGGGGATTAGTAGAGTCATCAAATATTTTTTATTTTTTCATAAATTTTTTATAAATAACTCTTATATTTCAAATTCATAAAATAAAGTAATGGGCCAATGACCCTGTTTTGTATAAATAGGAATCATGACAACATTAAATTTTTTCATGGGGTTCATCTTGCCTATACCTGTGGAAAGTCCCAAACTTAGTTTCTAGACTTGGTCCACATTTTGGCAGGATGAATTTTCATTACTTTAAAACTAGGGATATTGATATATATTAGTTTTTTATATATTAATTTATGTAATTATATTAAATTTTGGTGATTTTCACCCCTTACTTCAATAAAATGCAGGGGAGGCTATTGCCAAATTTTCATATCTGATATGTGAAAATGATGACTTAGAAAAATTTTGGCGATACCCACCCCTTGCTTCAAAAAAATGCAGGGGAGGGTATTCCCAAATTTTTAAAAAAGATATAGAGTTTTGTTGACTTACACCACAGGAAATCTGGGGGTGAACTGCTAGCAGTTCCCTCTATTTGAAACTATCAGGAATTTATCAGGAAACTGTTGGGAAACCATCCTAAAACTGTCAGAAAAATGTTTTTAAATCAGATGAAAAAACATTGAAAAAATAAACTGTCACAGATTGAACCCAGAACAATCCCTCCTTGAGCAGAGCTTAGGAACCACATTGAACATCAGTTAATCTCAGGTTTGGAAAAAGGTTGAACAACATCACTTAGCATACCTTAATATTCAAATATTAAACTTGAATATATGTTGTGTGTTTGATATAGATGCATATGCATTTGAATTTGCATGGTGGATACTTATTCCATGTTAAAAATTAATGTGAAAAACCTATCCAAAGTGTATGCATAATGACTATGAAGAATAAATATGCATATTGAATATGCATAAAAATATGCATATTGAATATGCATAAAAATATGCATATTGAATATGCATAAAAATATGCATATTGAATATGCATAAAAATATGCAAATTGACTATGCATTAAAAATATGCATATTGAATATGCAAAAAAAAGGTGCATATGTGTATGTGAATAAGATATATTAATATGCATATACATTTGTATAATGAGTATGCATATGCATATGCATATATATGCAAAAAAATGATGCTTAATGAGTATATTTTATGCATAAATAGAAATATGCAATATGAATTCATATTGCATACGACTAACACTGGCAAACCAACTTGACCAAAACTCATACTAAATTTTCATTCTGGACTATATAGGTGTGAGGGAAGGAAGAAAAACCGTCTGACAGTAGAAAAATGCTACATGCACTCATTTTGTGGCAGAGCAAACAAGAAGTGCTGAATTATGGTTGGTGCTCATAATTTAGTATGATATCATAATTTTATTAGGGGGTATCAAAGTTAGAAATATTCCATTTCAAAATACCTCTTTTTTCCGCCAAATCAACCATGATTATTTTTTAACGTATGCAATCTTGTTCCCCCAAAACATCTTTTTACTGAGAATCAATGTCATGCTTGTGGCTTTCTTTTTGTGCTGTGAAATACCTTTTAAATAATTACAAATTTCTAACTTTGATACCCCCTATTTAATTGTTTTCAATATTGAAAAGAATTTTGGTTGTTTCGTATGGATCTAGCTGTGCCAGGGTCTAATCTAATTATTTTAACAATTTCTTAAAAATTAATGGGTTTTAATACAAAAACAAGTTGTATTTTTTGTGGGATATTGGATATGATAAGGTCTTTTGTAAAAAAAACTTACATTGTTTAAAAATATTCCTGAATCAGATGTGGGATAATCACTACAAAAAATTGTAGTACTGTGGGCAATAAAATATATGCACAAGCAGTAAAGAAAAGACTGAGTGCACCCTTTTTGTGCAGTGGGAATCATTAGAGCGGAATTGTGGATGAAAAATATAATTCATTATTACTATTTTATTTAATCAAACAATTTAACTATTGATTCATTGGTATTTGACCTTTGTGCCTCACTCATATTTATCATTTGATTGATTTTTTGTCACCATTATGTTATTAATATTTTAAGTATAGCAAAAACTCATTATGGTCTTTCAACATTCGCGGAGCCCTTTGTAGGTCTATTTGGCATTGTTTTGATGTGTTAAATGACATTGTTTAATAATTGGCTGTTTTTCTGGATTTATTCAGCAAATATTGGGACTGCAGGGATGTGGGTTGTCAAGGTACACTTTTGGTCTAGAAGATTGGTATGAAGTTTTTACGAGGATTTTGAAGGTTTAAATGGACTCTCAACAAATTTGTACGTATCTCTTAAATCTAGGATGATTATTTTACTCAATTTAAAAGAGGTATGGTTAAAATATTGATATGAATTATATATTAGAGTTACGTATTGTAAATACTAATGCTATAGATTAGGGGGTGTCAGTTCTGGCAAATCAGCACTTACAAATCCGCACTTAAATTTGACCAAATCCGCACTTAAATAAGTGCGGATTTCCAAAACACACTAGCCCCAATACTGGTGGATTTCAAAATGAAATAAGTCACTTATTTCACTCAAATCCGCACTTTCTCAACCAAAAGTGCTGATTTCACCATCAAGTCCCATTTCACTGATTTGTCAGCATCATCCCATTCATATGCAGCACTCCGCAGCATAACACTTCATAACTCAAAACATCGTAAATCACTTACATCTTCATATCATATCATATAAGAGTTATGCCTTCCTCACTTTCAAATCATGATAAATTACATAAAGCAATGACTTTCATGGCTCTTGAACTGCTCTTGGACTCTGATTGCGATTCTGATTCTGATCTAGAAGAAGATTTTGTCTTTTTATCAAAAATGGTCACGAAACGTTACCTTCTTCCCAGAAAGCCTCAAGTACTTCATACCCCCAATTACACCATCCAAACACTTCTTAAACTATCTACACCCAGTTTTAGAGAGCTGTTCATGACTTCTCAGGAATTTTTCCTTAAATTGCTTGAGCTTATTCAGGATCATCCCATATTTCACAATAATTCTCAAAAAGAAAAACAACATCCTTCAATTCAATTGGCCATCACACTATGTTATTTGGGTTCAAATGGTAATGGAGCCGCTTTGAAACTTTTAGAAAATGTCTTTGATTTAAGTTATTGTTCAGTTAACACTTATAACAAACAATGTATCACTGCCATCAACTCCTTGTAATCTCAACTTCTCACCTGGCCAACAAAAGAAGAGCGACTTGAATCATTTCAGGTTATGCAAGCAGAGGGCTTCCCAGGATGTATTGGTTTTGTTGATGGTACTGCTATTCCTTTGAGCCAGAAACCTGCTCAAGGTGGAAACAATTACTTTCACATTCTCGTCAAAAATTTTCACCAAAATATTTACAAGTCAAAAAAATTCTATATCTGTTTTAAAAAATTGGCAATACTTTCCCCTGCATTTTATTGAAGCAAGGGGTGGATATCACCAAAATTTTTCTAAGTCATCAATTTCACATGTCAGATTTGAAAATTTGGCAATACCCCCCCCTGCATTTTATTGAAGTAAGTGGTGGAAGTCATCTAAATTTAATATAATTACGTAAATTATTAAATAAATATCTAATATATATCAATTTCCCTAGTTTAAAGTAATGACAATCCCTTAAGCCAAAATGCAGATCAAATCTAGAAACAAAAGTTTGGGACTTTCCACAGGTATAGGCTAGAGGAACCCCATGAAACAAATAAATGTTATCATGATTACCATTTATACAACACAAGGTCGTGGGCCCATTACTTTAGTTGAGGAAATTGATACATAAAAAATATTTATTAAAAATTTACGAAAAAATATAAAATTTTCAATGACAACTCTAATCCCCATACTTTTTGGATCTAAATAAAGTTTTTTTAAATCTATTAACTTTACCTTCTTTCATTACCTTATTGATTCTTTGAATCAACTTATGACTGATTTGAAATGAGCAACCAAAATGTGTTAAATCTTGACAGGATTCCAAACCAGGAGGAGCTTTGGTCGTTTGATGATTATCCTTAGAAGAATTCCAAATAGTTTCGATGATACCATTTCCCAAACCAAAATCAATGATGCACCGGTGGTCTGGAAAATATAAACCATGTCATTTGATTTTAGCTGGAGATTGTATTGGTTGGCCAGTAATCGGTTTGATATATGAGAATATAGCAAAACTAAGAAAATTGGTGTCCTTGGTATTGGTGTGAATTTTATTGTGAAATCCAGAATGAGTGATAATAACATTAGAAAATAAAAGATATTCGTGGCTGATATCTTCCAATTTGGAGTCACACCAATTCGGTATTCCAAATTTGGGTGCAAGTTCATGATTTTTTTCAAATGCTTTATTACAGTGCTTTTTGAGTTGAAGAGCAAGAAAAGAGTCAAAGGAAGGTAGAGTGTCCCATAAGCGAAAATCTTCATCTTTTTGAGCTTTAGTGATATTCTTGAGCAACGAATATATGCCTATATAATTGAAATTCCTAGATAATAATCATATAAGAGTTTCAGAATCCTTATACTCTAAATATGCAATATAAAAATGTGAAATAAGACAAGTGAAATTTGGAAAAAAGGCTCAACTTCAAAGGTCAAAATCTCAGCAACCACTGAACCTAATTCAAACCTGTTTGTGGGAAATGAAAGATATGCTTTAGTAGAATCTTCAGTTAAAGGACATGTGATTTAAATAAACCTAACCCTAATTTGTTACATTAAAAAATGAAATAAAAATTTAAATTGGGAAAAAAAAGGCTCAACTTTAACGGTCAATATCTCAGCAACCACTGAATCAAATTCAAATCTGTTTGTGGGAAATGAAAGGTAGCCTTCAGGAGAATCTTCAGTAAAAAGAAAATTAGATTTGAATAAACCTAACCCTAATTCCGAGTCTGATTTTCAAAATTTTACAAAAACTTGAAAAGTGGTAATGAAGATGAGATCAAAAGGAGTTTTATAAGTTCACTGTTATCCAGATAAGAGTCATAAATATATTCAAGTATGAACTTTTCATAAAAGGAATGAGATATCATATAGGCAAGAAAAAAAGGAGATGAAACTTACCTTGATTGAAAAGTAGGAAAAATAGAGTGAGAAAGATTGATGTTGGAATTGTGGGGAAATTGAATATGGAGTAAGTGAAATGCATAAAGAATGTGCAATGTATGTGTTTCAATGAAATGGAGCCAAAAAAAAGTGAAATAAGGGAAAGGGGGGATAATGACCATGCCAAGGAGGGATGAAGAGTAGGGTGATGGAGCTAAAAAAGAAAGTAAAGAGGGAGAGAGAAAAAAGGTTAATTATACCATTGAAATCCAAAATAACCACTTACAAAAAAAATTTAGATAAAAAAAATAAAATAAACAGAAAAAAACAAAAAAAAATTATAATTAGTAATCAAAAAATCAAAAAAAAGAATAAAGTGACTTACCTGGAGAGATGAGATGACAAAATGAATGAAACCAAATTGTTTGAGGGATGTTGGAGAAGAATAGGAAAAGGATATGAGGGATGAATGAAAAAAAAATCACTCACAAAATATGCGATTTCAGAAAATATGCGATTTCATGTTGAGCTGGTGAAAGAAAACCAATGAGCCATCCAAAAAAAAAATTTTCACCGTAAATTCCAAAAAAAATGAATATGCAACAAACCAAAACACCAACCCAAGTGAATGAAGTACACAAAGAGGACATTTGGAGAGTACAAAATGGTATGGGAAAGAAAGGGATGATGTGGCCAACATGTGGTTTTGAAAAAAAAAATCATGAAAAAAGTGCTGATTTGAGGTCAGAACTGACACCCATAGAAAAAAGATTAAGAAGTAGAAGAAATAAGTAAAAAAGAATGTAAACATGCCTGGTCAAAATATTGAAAATGTCAGGAAGGGGTGTGTGCCGAGGATTGATGGGTAGGTAGCGAGGAAGGTCAGTGTGTCACATGTTACAGGGATGGGGTAAGAAAGGAAGGGATGTTTTGTGGCCAAAATGTGGTTGTGAAAAAAAAACGGGAAAAAAGTGCTGATTTGAGGTCATAACTGACACCCTTTTTTGAAATAAGTGACTTTTTTGCAAAATTTAAGTGCTGATTTGTAAGTGCTGATTTGGTTTGAAATCCGCACTTAATTTAAGTGCGGATTTGCCAGAACTGACACCCCCTATTATAAGAATAAGTGTTTTGATTTGTTAATGTTGTAATAAGGTAATGTAGTAAAGGAATGATTAAAAGACAACAAAAAGAGGGGCCTTATATAGGCAAAGGAGAGACAAAGCACGGCAATTAAATTCTAAAAACAGTAGTATGAGAGAGAGAAAAGAATATTCCAGAAGGAGTATTTTAAATAATAAAGTTGTTCTAAAAAGAAGGCGTCAAACAGATGTATTTACAGAGTATGTCAGAAAATACATCCATTTATTTATATTTACTGTAGAAGTCAATTCTAAATAAGAAATTTGAATTTTTTTGTATATATTTAATATTATTTGAATATTAAAATCTTATTTAACTTAATATCCATTTTTTAATATAAATTTTTATTTTTTCCAACCTGTCAAATGAGCACGGTGTTAGAGAAAAAATATAAGGGAAAATTTTATATTTTAATTTTAATTATTTATTTAATTTTATCAATCTTTAATTAGTTAATTTATTATAACTAATTTTAATGTAACTAAATTATAATTAAATAATAATTCAAATGATAAGGTGCAGCTTCATCCAATAAATAATTAATTATTTCACTGGGTAAGTCTAGTAGCCTGGCTGACATGGGTACTACCATTGGATAGCCCTGGTTTTTCTCTATATTTTATGTCTTGATGACATTTTTCAGATTTTAAGTTTTAAAGGGATTATTTCTCATTTTCCATTTAAAAAGATAGCTGTTTAATTTTATTTTTCATGTTTTACAGGCTAACCTTAAGTCTTAGGGCTAAGTGCTTAGTACCATTAGAATGAGCTAATTTTTCTCTACATTTTATGTCTCAATGTTTTTAAAGCCTGATTATGTGTTTTAAAGGTTTTAGTAGTTGTAGTAGATTTTTCTAAGTATTTTTGGTATTTTTGGAGGTTTTCGGTGGTTTTCTGGCTTCACGGTGGTCTGGCCGCCTCAGGTAGGCCTCCTGACGTTGGGCAGACCACCTGCCTTGGTGCTAGAAGGCTGGGAAGCGTCTCTAGAGGGGTTTTATGCAATTAGGCGCTCAAGAATGCCAAATTAGTAGGTGTGCATGAGCTTTTCAATAGTTGTCTGTGTGTACATAGTGAATAAGAAAGTTTGGGGCAACTTTAATTATCATACAACCATTGGGAGGTGATATCATTGTTCCTCACTCAGTTTTCACTGTTTTTTGGCCACAATTGGCTGTGTTTGTTGCAAGGTGAGTTCTTTATTTAACTTAACTTGGCAACTGGTTTCTCTGGTATAGTCTTGCAAGCTATATCAAGTATTAATGCTGTCTCTGGTGGGGAAATTGGTCTACATTTCAGTTCTTTGGTTTGGTAGTCTGTCTGGAGACTACTTTCTTGGCTAATCAGACAGTCAAGTGTGTTGGAAAAGGGGCTTTAGCAAACAGGAACCAATTTACTGTAGCAGATAAATCTCACTTTATTTTTCTAAAGGGACAGGGTATTTTCTCTCTGGGTTTTCTCCAACTACCTTGGTCAAGACCTATAGCTAGTACTATAGGATTGTCTACATTGTGTGCCAAATGCATACTGGGTGATGTTACACCTTTTATAATATTTTTAAATAAAGGTAAAAAAATATGAAAATGATTTGTTTTACAAAAATAAATTGATATCCAAAAGCAATATGAGGGATAAAAAAGGTAAAATAAGAGGGGTCAAATATGAAATATTTTCACCATTATACCATTAATATAATAAGAATATCAAAAACTCATGTGCCAAATGCATACCAGGTGATGTTACACCTTTTATAATATTATGAAATAGAGGTAAAAAATGAAAATGATTAGCTTTACAATAATATAAATAGATATTAAAAAAAGGAAAATAAAAAGTAAAATTAATCTCAAAGAGATCAATTATGAAAAAAAAATACTAGTAAAATTCTTGCTCTCAAGAGCAAGTAGAACTGTTGAAACAATTGGGTGCCATCAGGGCTAAATTGTAATAATTGACCTTTTTTTAAAGATAAAAAATTATACCCCTGAGGTTGGGAAGAAAGACAGGTGGATGATTCAGCTAAACAAAACTTTTTTTAGTGAAGGTTGATAAAAAAATTTTTTTTGTTGCCATAGAGAGAATTGATCCCATTGGACTGCACATGACCCAAAGTGTCCAGCACAAGTTTGGCCAAAATTGTGCTGGACACTTTTATGATGGAGAGTAGCTTGGGTGGAACTTTTCTTCAGTTTGTTAATCTTGTATTTCTCATAAAAATGTCTACTGGTATTTGATCATTCTGTATTATTAATATTTATCATCTGATTAATATTTTATCACCATTATATTATTAATGTTATTAGTATAGTAAAAACTTGTGTGCCAAATGCATACCAGGTGAAGTTATACCTTCAATAATATTATAAAATAGAGGTAAATAAATATGGAAATGATTAGTTTTACAAAAATTAAAAAGGAAACTAAAAAGAAAAAAGAGGAAAAAAAGAGGAAAATTAAAATCAAAGAGTTCAAATATGAAAAAAATACTAGTAAAATTCCTTCTATCAAGAGCCAGTAGAGGTGTCAAAGCAAATGGGAGCCATCAGGGCTAAATTGTAATAAGTGACCTTTTTTATAAAGATAAAAAATTATACACCTGAGATTGGGCAGAACAGCAGGTGAATAACTCAGCTAAACCAAACTACTTCTAGTGAAATTTGATAAAAAATTTTTTTTGTTGCAATAGAGAGAATTTATCCCATCTGACTGCATCTGACCAAAGTATCCAGCACAAGTTCTTCTGAACTTGTGCTGGACACTTTTATGATGGAGAGTAGCTAGGGCAGAATTCTACTTCATTTCATCTGGTATTTCTTACAAACATGTCTACTGGTATTTTATCTTTGTGCCTCACTCATATATATTGTTTGATTCATTTTTCGTCACAATTATATTATTAATTTTATAAGTAAAGAAAAAAATTGTGTGCCAAATGCATACCGAGTGATGTTAAACCTTTTATAATATTATTAAATAAATTTATAAAAATATTAAAATAATTTATTTTAAAAATTATTAATTGATATCCAAAAGCAACATTAGGAAAACAAAATTAAATTAAAGGGATAAAATATGAAAAAAGAAATCCAAGTATTATTCCTACTATCAAAGGCCAGTAGAGATGTTGAAGCAAATGAGAGCCATCAGGGATAAGTTTTTCAATTGACTTTTTTTTAAAGATAAAATATTGTGTACCTGTTGTTTGGATGAACTCTAGGTGGAAAATTCAGCTAAATCAAACTATATCTAGTGAAGTTTTTTATCAAACAATTTTTTTCATTATAATAGAAAGAAATTATCTCATCTTACTGCACCTAACCAAAAGTGTCCAGAACAAGTTTGGCCAAACTTGTGCTAGACACTTTTTTCATGGTGAGTATCTAGGGTGCAGGTCTTCTTCAGTGCAACTGGTATTTTTTTAAAACATGTCCACTGGTATTTGATCTTTCTGTGTTATTCATATTTTATTATCTGATTAATTTTTTGTCACTAGAATATTATTAATTTTATTAGTATTAAAAAAAACTTGTGCACCAAATGCATGCCCTGAAATATTACACCTTTTATCATATTATTAAAAAATGTTAAAAAAACATGAAAATGATTTTTTTTCCAAAATTATAAATTAATATCCCAATGTAACATGAGTGATAAAAAAATAAAGTAAAAGAGATCAAATATGAAAAAGGAAAATTCAAGGAAAATTCCTGCCATCAATAGCCAGTAGAGGTGTTGAAACAAATGGATGCCATCAGGGCTAAATTGGACAAAATTTAATTTTTTTTAAAGAAAATTTTTTTTACCTGAGGTTTGGAAAAACTTAAGGTGGATAATTCAGCCATACCAAACTACTTCTAATGTAATTATTTAGAATTTTTTTAAAATTAATTTCCACAGAGAGAATTTATCCCATCTGACTGCACCTGACCAAAAGTGTCCAGCACAAGTTTGGCCATACTTGTGCTGGACACTTTTATGATGAAGAGTAGCTAGGGTAGAATTTTTCTTCAGATCATTTGGTATTTCTTGAAAACATGTGTACTGGTATTTTATCTTTGTGCCTCACTAATAAATATCATTTGATTAATTTTTGGTCACCATTATATTATTAATTTTACAAGTATAGAAAAAAATTGTGTGCCAAATGCATACCAGGTGATGTTACACCATTCACCACAGGAAATCTAGGGGTGAATTTCTAGAAATCCCTTCTCCTGAAATTTAGAGCTTCCCTTAATTATGCCAGGTTTATGAATACTTTATAAACATATGTAAATTAGATTTAGATTTACATTTATTCTCAGATTGGTCCAAAAATGAACCTCAATTGATCTCAAGTTATGCATAAGTTGATCAAATATAACCATGATTTTATCCTTCATAGAGGACACATTGAGCACACATTGATCCAACATAAGCTTTTCAATATACAATATTATTATCAATTTAGAGGAAGAAAATTATTCCTTAATATACCTAATCATTACTTTGCATTCAAAAGATAATACATAAAATTATGAAAATAAATTTAATTTACAATAATAATATCTTTTACTACATAATTGTAACAATAGATAAATTTAGCAAATTTTTTGATCACAAATATTAATAACTATAGGGATTGAAATAACTAATGCCATTCCTATTTTCAAATTTTAAAAAAGATAATAGTAACTTCTCACTTCTAATCTATTAAGTCTTTTCAAAACTAAATTTTGTATAATTTATTAAATTTTAACTAAAATATAAGACCTACAGGCTATTGAAAATAAAATCTTCAGTAACTTAACTAAAAGAAATATTTATATTTAAATAAAAATAGTCCTTAAAGTGTATAACTTGAATGGTTGTTATGGAAATTAATATGCAAATTTTCCTATTTAAATATTTAATGCTTATATAAATCACTCTCCCAAGTTTTGCTATGAGTACATGTGAAATAGTAACTGCATTTAAAAGTGGAAACCAATTTAATGACAAAAATATTTACAAAATTTATTTCAATTTAATATTTATCTGTAAAAAATTTTGAAAGTAATATTTTATTCATCTTCTTAAGGATCTCTTCCTCTTCCTCTACCCATCTAATTTTTAATAGGGGGTCTCAAACTTGAACAAATATGCCTAGTGGATTTCATTTGAAAACCACCAAATAAACACACCATGAAACATGGCTGATTCAGTACATGAGATCTTAAACATGGGGTCAAATATGTCCTACTTTGGTGAAAATTTTCCAGCCACAGCACAGCCAACCAATCTAAAGATCCTCCCAATTCACCACACATCACATCTTTTCCCTCCCACATTTTTGATACAAATTTTTACACATGGTGCCCCAGTAAATTTTGAGCTTTTCATAACTTTCTTTATCAACAATTCCTGAACAAATTTATATCCAAAAACTTAGTCATCATGCCAAGAACACTACAAAATTGTTAACACAACCCTTTTAAATCCTTTTTTCATGCTCTTGAAATGATCAAGTTCCATGTACTTTCCAGTAGGGTTTGTTTTATTTTTGCATATTGAATTTTATTTTGAATTTTCACTGAAAGCATAATTTTTCCCTTACCGATACATTTTGGTTAATCATCTCAACATGAAGTTGGATATTTCAGAAACTACATAATTTTTCATTCTTTCTGTTTTTCAATGATCCCTCATATCCTTTTATTCATCTTCTCTCACTTCCTTAACTCTTCTTCTATTTCTTTTATCCATCACTTCCTGAACTTCTATCTGGTCCTTTTACATCTTTGAAGACATCTCATCAGGTAAGTCATCCTCCCACCATCTTTTTTTTCAATTTTAACTGATGTTCTTTTTTGAATTTGAATTTGTTTTTGTTTCTATTTCTTTTTTTGTTTTCTCAAATCACATTTCCACTTTTAAGAAGGTTCTACAGAA
The DNA here is from genome assembly GCA_030280995.1 of Hemileia vastatrix. Taxonomy (NCBI): domain Eukaryota; kingdom Fungi; phylum Basidiomycota; class Pucciniomycetes; order Pucciniales; family Zaghouaniaceae; genus Hemileia; species Hemileia vastatrix. The sequence goes on from JASXTE010000011.1 coordinate 25,200,273, forward strand.
GCCTAGCTCTCATATCCACCAAGCAACATCTGATTTGGCTCACTGGTTGTTGAGATATTTATCATCCACTTTGCTCAAACTTCCATCAACTTTATTTTAATCTTCTCAAGTAGGTCTTACTCTGGAACAAATATAATACTTATAAAAAACATAGGTAGCTAAAATAGATCTTGATAGACCATTGATAATACCTGGCTTTAATTTTTATAACCCTTTTTTGATTTTCTTTAAGTCAAAAATAAAAGGTCAGAAATAGGGTTAGGGATTTTTAAATGACATATCCTTTTGTTGGATGAATCTCCAAAATCATGGTTTTTATTTCCAGAAAATGGTGTTGAATTTGGTCCAGTGGTTTCTGAGATAACTTCTTCCAAAGTTGAATCTTGTTTCATGGACTAATTTACATTTTTTAAGTTCAATGTTGCATAATATGCATATAGAGATTATGCAATTTATTTCAAATAATACTTCAGGCTTTTGGCTCTGATTTGATTGGCTAAGTATCAGATTTGGATGAGTCCTTCCTATTTTTTAATTTTTTATTATGAGGATGAATATTAATATTTGCTGGATTTTGGCTCATTCATTCTCACATTATTTTGATTACAGGTTCTCTATAGGCATGAATTTTGTTTCCAGAAAGCATAATCAATTTTGGCTCAGAAATTTCTGAGATATCTACTTTTAAAGTTGAGTCTTTTTATGTAAAATAATTTACATTTTTGAATTTTAATATTCTGTAATATGCATGTTTTTTCTGATACTTTTCATTGTACCACTCCCAAGGTATGTCAATTCCTCAACTGTTTTTTATCATTTGTTTCCTCAATTTTTCTTCTTCATAAATCTTTTTTTCCCTGATTTGTTGATGTTTTGTATTTTTTTCAGGAGATGGCATCATCAAATATATTTGGAACTCTTCTCAGCATAATCATCAATCAAAAATCCAAGAGATAATCATCCAACTACCAAGGGAACTCCTTGTTTGATATCTTGTAAAAAGTTTTCTCATTTTTTTGGAATCTTGTGAAACACTTACTCATTTTGGTTTTTCATTCCAGATCAACCAAAGTCTGATAAACCAGGTAAGTAAAGCAAGGGGGAAGGGCCCTATTTATAGTAAATCTTTAGGGAGGGGATCCAAATATGGTAATTAGAAGATTTTCCATTTTTTTATTTTTATTTCATAAATTTTTAAATTATCAATTATTAAATATAATCAATCAAATAAAAAATTTTTGCAATTGAGCCTTGCTGCTGTATAAATTTTTTCATTTAATAATTTATTTGTATTGAATGGATGAATTGTCAATACATTGCTTGTCATATGATTTATTTGGCTTTGGTCACATCTGAAATCATTAGCAGGTGGAATTGTGAATCCCATTACTTTTGCTTGGCTAAATATATTTTTTTATTGATTTATTTAAGAATTTATGAAATTAAAATGAAAGTTTGGTAATCTTTACCCCATCCCACAGTAAATTGCAGGGGGAGGTATTGTGACTTTTTTTTTTCTTACATAAATATTTTTTTTGACATGAAAAAAATGGCAATCTCCACCCCCTCCCACAGTAAAATTCAGGATGAGGTATTGCCATTTTTTTTCAGACATAAAAATAATTTTTGACATGAAAAAAATGGCAATCACCACCCCCTAATATAGTGAAATGCAGGAGAGGGTATTGCCAAATTTCTAGATTTATAAAAATAAAATTTGTTAATTTATGTATCTTGTGCATAAGGGTTGGTTAATGAAGCTGTTGAAAAACCATATTTAACCAAATTATTAATAGAAATCCAGAATGAGTTTTAGTCATGTAGATATGGAAAAAAACATTACTTATAATTTAAATACAAAACATATAATCAACTGGAATCCTAAAAAATAGCAAGAGTAGAAGCATGCAATGTATATAAGAGAGATTCAAAGAATTTTTTTACAATAAAAATATTTATTTCCATCTCTGATCTGGAAGAGGTTTTCAACATGGGTAAATGTGCCACCATTTCAATTTGAACTAAAATGACAAAGTGCAACACAGATTTGAATAGGAGGATCTCTTTATGGACAACAAGAATCATTTCTAAAAATTGAGTGATATTTTATCAGTTCAAGTAACTGAGAAATCCAGGCAAGGTTGTGCAAAATATCTGTTTAAATCTTATTTCAGGAATGCTTTAAAGAACCTCAAGGTTAAAATGTGGTTGGTGTTGTATGGAAAGTGTTCTGGAATATAAGTAGTGATTATTCAGCATGTCACACATGTAAGCCAAGCTGATTTCAGCATTGAAGTTGGTATCTGATTTAACCAATAGATCCAAGGCTAGAGTGGTAGCAGTTATTTATAGTTTACAATGGACTGAAAGAGGAATTTTAGTGAATGGTGATGAAGACTAAGGGTGAGTGTATGATGAAGTGGCTGCTTAAGTGGTTGGAAGTCAAGTTTTTCATTTGTTGAATAATAAGTCGTTAAGAATTAGGTGAAAAAGAATCTAAGGAGATGGCTTGTCTGTACCTAGTGCTGACTAATCAAGATGAAGGAGAGAAGTGTTTTGATGGCTTTTTCTCCCCAAAAGAAGGTGTGTTTGACATCAAACACACCATCAAAATACACCTGTCTAGGACTGGTTTATTTCATTTTCAGATGTGGTGTTTGGTAATTTTTTATGACGTGTTTATGTGGAATATTTGATCAATTTTGAGACCCCCTAATTTACTCCATCCCATCTCATTTTCATAGAAAATATCTATTGTTTTAGAACTCTCCTTATCATCAATGGCCCTTTTTTTTAAGCTATTAATCCCTTCATCAATCCTCTACCTTATAATTCATAATGTATCAAAGAATATGCATTTCATATTTCCTCTAAACCTTTTTACAAGATTTCAAATGTCAGATAACACTACAAGCCAGGGGGAGCCTGGCTGGTAATAATTTAAAAAAACCAAAAAAAATAAGCTGAGCCACAGGAAGTGGCTCGGGATTGAAAAAAAAATTGCTGCCAGCTATAAGCTGGTAGCATTTAATAAAAATGAAAAAAGAATGACCAAAGCCACTAAAAGTGGCTTTGGTTATTTTTATAATACATCTTTCAGGCAGTTTAAAACTTCCTGCAAGATGTTGTGTTTAAAAGCGAGCGAAGTTGCATGCAGCAACTTCACTTGCTTTTTTTTATATTATTGACTTGCAGCCAGAATAAAACTGGCTGAAAGTCTTTTTTTAAAGCAACCAAAGTCACTTGTAGCAACTTTGATTGCAAACTTTTTTTCGCATCTCTCAGCCAGATAACACTGGCTGGGTGGTTTTATGGTGAGATTTGAGCAGCCGATGTTGCTTTAAGCAACATTGGCTACTATGAAAAATAAACTACCATACAGGGGGAGCCTGGCTGGTTTGAATTAATAAGAAATAAGATGAGTTGAGATATTGAAATTTGTGCTACTCTTTTACATGCCATTTGGCATTAATTTTTTGACCGTGTGAAATGTATATGTGCATAATAAAAAATCAAAGCCAGAAAAGAGGTATTGGATATTTTTAAATGCCAAAACTTATATACCCAGTTTGAAGATATTTGAAATATCAGAATACTGATTTTGTGTGCAGATTTTTTTGCAGAAATATATACTTGGTTGTTAACTATTTTGTAGCCAAATGTCAACTTAGTGGCAAAAAAATAATAAGTGATAAAAAAGGTGTCTATAACAGCTGAAGGTTAGTTTTCCAACCTTATGTGAACAAATGATATGGATAAGTGGATTGAATCTAAAAATTAGTGAAAATAAATATTAATTGCATCCATGTGAAACTATCCGAGGCTTTGGTTCCTCGAATTATACGTTGTGAAACCCTATAAAAATAAGCTGTAAAAACAATATGTAAGTTTTAATTTAAATCATGTGAAAATGTTTTTTCATCATTTGTACAATATATTTCTGTGTAAAAACCTGTTTCATATACACCTTATGCAAGTCACTGCATGCCATGCAACCGGCTTCAGTAACTTGCATGTTTATATACACATAATGGTAAGCAAATTTTCATCCAAGTGGAAAATTTTCTACTTCTCTCCTTCCACTTACAAGAGAAAGGTTATTATAATGATTAGATTTTTATCTGTTTCACTTAAGAGTTTTTTATTTTGGTTTGTCCCTTATACTTGTTTCTTAAGTAAAAATATTAATTTCACTTTAAATATAAGTTCAACTTTTAGGGAATTCTTTTTCTCAAACATTAGGTTTGCCACCAAAGTAGCTTATTTACAGATTACTAACTTGGATTGTTGGTATTTTACTCTCCTTGTAAATCTCTTTAAACAATAAAAAAATAGAACTGATGATTGTTTTTAACTCTTGGAAGCTTGATCTCTAACTTGTCATAGTATAATCAAAAAGCTAATTCTTGGTTAGCATCCAAATTTTATATTGGTTTGTCTTTCTCTTTTCATTTTTTTCATTCAATATAAATGATACTTATTTTTCTAAAATAATCTATTCCTAAAAATTAAAATTAACAGATTAGTTGTCCATTTATCGATCAATCAACTCCTACCAAAGTATTTTTTTAAAATTTCAAGTAAGAATATCTTTTTTCACTATTTCATTTTTAAAGTTTTTATTATTCTCAATAATTATATATTAAATAATAAAATAAAATAAAATATCATAGTTTGCACATGTGTATGGGATCAATTTTTTTCTACATATCAATAATTTATTGTATTGGCCTGCTGTAATTCTATTAATGGTAGAGGTATAGTTGATTCTTGTTTAAGGAAACTATACCTTTCAACATTATAAATTATGGATATCTGGTGGTTTGATATATTATTGATATATGGAGAAAAATTAAATAAAAAATCAACACATACTTGTGTATAATTGCTGTATTTATCATAATAATTGGGCATTGGATTTAAGCTTCACATTTAACTGTTTATGTTTAGGGTGTAGTTGAATCTCGTGTGCCTGATGCATACAGCAGAATACTATACTTGTAAGCAATAAAATGAAGCTTTAATTCCAAATACTTGATTAATATTTTAAATTCAGCTAATACTCATGTTTTCTACATGAATGTTGGATATGATTTTTTATTTATTATTCAGAATATATAATTATTAATTTTGGAGGTGTTAATTTTAACAATTGCATTCTTTTGCACTTTTTTTATTTATTTTTGAATTAAATTAATTTCTTATCCACTACACTACAAGATGCAGGCTTCACAAAGTTTGTTTATAAAGAAAAATCACTGCCATAGAAAAAAATCAAACAAAAAGCATGCAAAAAACATCAAAAATGAATTACTTATTGTTGAAAATTACGGTATTGAGACAGATGGAAAGAGGGCAAAATACTTTTCTAGGAGTTTTGTAAAAAATTTAGTTAATCCAGAACGGGTTTTTACTTCCAATTCAAGCTGTTATATTTTCCATCCAATCCGCTTCTCAATTCCAAGTGTTATACACCGCGCAATACGGGGGGCGGACTTGTTAGCAAGTCCGCAACCTTGGACTCAAATTCACCACAGATTGAACACACATTGAGCTATTGACAAAGGAACCATACAATCAGGGATGAACACCACTCAGCATAACAGTTTTTGTGGGTCTTCAAGTAGAGTTCAGTATGAGTTCAGTATGAGTTCAGTCTGAGTTCCATCTGAGTTCAGTCTGAGTTCAGGTTGGGGACTTGCTAGCAAGTCCACCCCCTATATTGCGTAGTGATAGTGAAAACATTTTATATAGAAGATCTCATTCGATTAAACATGCCTGAAGCAAAAATTCAGTGCATCAAAAACTTTTTGTATTGTGAAAATGGAGTTTTCAAAATAAAGCTCATAAAAATGGTGGTGGATTTGGTAAAATATTTGTTGGTGGTCAGTGTTTAGATAGGAAAAAGTCTCTATTAATTTGTAAGTATTATATAGTTTTATTTATGAATAGTTTTAATCTATTATTATTTTAATTAATTTTATAGGTAAATATGCTTCTAAGCCCTTAGATTTGGCAGAGTATGATTGTTGCATGAAGCAAATAGAGTTATTCTTTAAATTTTTTTATCAAAATATATCTAATGTTAAGTATCAAGAAGCAGTAAAACTCTGTCAAAAGCTTGGGATTCCTGGGTTTGGAGAAAATGTTGGTTATCAAGAGATTGAACCAGTTGCTGTAAATGTTACTTGGACAACAGGCTCAAATGGAAACGGGTTTTTGAATAGTCCTGACTGTGACTCAGACTGTCAGCCAGGCTGCTAGACTTACCCAGTAAAATAATTAATTATTTACTGGATGAAGCCACACCTTTTTTTCATTATTTAATTATAAATTAGTTACATTAAAATTACCTATAATAAATTAACTAATCACGGAATGGTAAAATTAAATATAAAATTGTCCCTTAAATTTTTATTCTCTAACACCGTGATCATTGACAGGTTGGAAGAAATAAAGATTTATATTAAAAAAAATTTTAATATTCAAATAAAGATAAATATATACAAAAAATTCAAATTTCTTATTTAGAATTGACTTCTACAGTAAATATTAAATAACTGATGTATTTCTGAAATGCTCTGTAAATACATCTTTTTGACACCTTCTATTTAGAAAAACTTTATTATTTGAAAATACTCCTTCTGGAATATTCTTTTTCTCCCTCTCTCATACTACTTTTTTTAGAATTTCATTGCCATGCTTTGTCCCTCCTTTGCCTATATAAGTCCTCTCTTTTGGTTGTTTTTTATTCATTCATTACTTACTTATTTTATTACAAATATTTACAATCCCTTTATTACTATCTATTATTTCCTTAGTATTTACATTAAACGTAATTCCAATCCAACTTTTTTATCTCTTTATATTGAGTAAATAATATATAAGATACGAAAATACGTACCCAAGTTTGAATCCCTTGAGTCCCATTTTTACCACCATTGGACCTCCCTGTAAAACCTTCTAGAATTGAAAGACACCTTGAAATTTGGAAACCTTTCCGAATTGTTGACGGCGCATTGTTATCTTGAGGACGGGAGACCATGGGACCATTGCCATTGAGGTACCTATAAGGACGAGTGGACAACAAAAACAACGAATGTCATATATCACGTGACTAATTTTTTGCTGCAAACGGGAATTAAACCATGCTCCAAAACTTAGGCTTATATACTAATTAATAGGTATATATTTTGTAGTAACTATTGATAACTATTTGTGGGTCACTTTACACTCTTCATTCTCTACCTATTTCCTTTTACTCAGCACTCTGTAAGTGGCATTAATATGCTCATTTTACAGGGGGAGGTGTCTGGTAAATTGAAATTTATTTTTTTATATTCATTTTCCTAGTTGACAAAGATTGAGCAATTGTGTTCTTAGTCCTAGAAGTAATTAATTTTTTTAATTAATTATAATTTTCAGTTGACTTTGTCCTGATAAATTAAAAAAAAAATTTTGTTCCAGTTGACAAATTGTCCTGACAATAAAATTTTAATAATTAATAAAAAATAAACTATATTAAATTATTTCAGTTAACATTGAGTCCTGGTAATTAAATATCTTTCAGTTGATTTAAGTCCTAATAATTATCATTAATTAATTTGTTAAATTAAAATTTATTTTTAATTCTTCAGTTTATTTCTTTTAAATCCTGGTTATAAGATTATTTTGAATTAATAAACAATTGATTATTATTTTCAGTTGATTTTTGTCCTGAAGAATTTTATATTCTTTTTATTATTATTTTTCTTTTAAAAAGCAAAAATAAAACTAATTCATCTTATTGTTTCCTTCCTCACTTCAGGTTAGATTTAAAACAATGACTGACCAAGGTTTTTCTGCTGCACGTAAAGATGAACTGGATCTGATTGATTATGATGAGGCTACTTCTGTGAGTTGTCCTTTAACTACAAAATTAGCTCAAATAAATAAATAATTGAATCAATCAGGATGTGGAAATGAAGGAAGTGGAGATTCTGGTAGAGACAAATGCCCAGGAACAAAAACCTTCAATAAACCTCCCAGAAGAGCTTCCCAAAGGCTTCAAGATAAAAAAGATGCCCTTAAACCAGCAGATAAAAAACTTCTCTACTCACATCAAGGAGTTGAGTACAGAAAACCTCAAGCTGAGGTCAAGAATAGACTGTCTAGAAGACAAGGTAAGAAACATCGAGTCTTTTCTTCAAGAGAAGAAGAAACCTCCTCCTCCAAAAGCCCTTCCACAACTTCCTCCCCAGCAACAAGAAAAGGTGGAAGCCTCAAAGTGGCAGTGGGATTGGCTGAACACCCAGTGAGATTATCTGTCTCAACAGCAACAGCAACAAGCACCTCAGGCAGGTCCTTCAAGAACAAATCAGCTCAATCCAACACCTCCTCATCCCAATCAAGGAGGAAGAAGGAGAAAGAAAAACCACATCCAAGTCTTGCCCAAGCCATGGTAAGCCCCTCTATTTAATCTCAACTACCATTTCTTGTAACTGATTCAGTTCAGGTAATATTGGAAAAGGAGATGAGACTGTGAGACCTGTAGAGGCGGAGAACAGTAGACAAATTGCTCAAATTTCAAATGTATCTAATCCTTTAGTTCTAATTGCTACTTCAATAATAAATCCTGATATGGATATTATTGATGAAACACTTGAGCCTGAGTTTTATGAGAATCTGTAAATTTACTCTGTTTCTTATTAAAAAACACTCCAGATGTAGCTAACATTAATAATGAATATTTGAGGGATATTATTGCTAAACAAAATCATATAATGAACAACATGCAATTCACTCAGAAATATAATAGTTTGTTAACTGAACAGGGTTATCAAGCATTCAGGAGTGAGTTACAGAGAGTTTCTGATAATTTGTTTCATTACAAAGCAGCCCATGAAAAGAAAGTTGCTTTATGGCAAAATATCAAAAATGATTTGTCTAAACTGCAAGATACTGTATCTGCCTCTTTCCTGGAGCTAGAGGTAGATGAGATGAACATGAAAAGACTGAGTGATCATTATTTATCTTTTCAAAAAAAACCAGTTATCTTTTGCAACAGTCAATGAGAGTTTATCTAGTCTTCCAAGAGTGAAAACCAGACTAACAACCATTGAAGAAAAATTGAATTCATTGTTTAATGATAAAAATATTCTAAAACTTCTTTGAAAGAACATATGGTACAGGATTCTCCAAGTTTACCTGTTGCTAGTTCATCTAAACTAAAATTAGATTCAGAAATGCCTGTTGATACCACTGAGTTTCAATCAAAAATTGATGATGCACCAGGTTCTTAAAAAAAAGGATTAAAAAATGAGATTACTGCACAATTGTAGAAGTTAAAGCTGCTTCTTACTCAGAAACAAGGTAATACTAAGGAATCCCCTTCAAATTAAAAGAATTAGCCAAAACTTGACCAGTATCCAACATTTGATGGTGATTCTTCTTCTGATTGGCAGCAATTCATTTTCAGAATTGATAACTTAAGAAATTCATACAAAATCCCAGATAAGGAAATTGTTTCTAAGTTAATTTCTTTGTTTACCAATGTAGCCCTAATGTGGTATGAATCTGTTCTCCTGGATAGGAATGACTACTCATGGGAAGATTGGAAAAAATTGATTAAAGCACAATTTGGTGGCTCCAAGTTTAGGATGGCTCAACAAAGGCAGTATGGGGAGTCTAGATATAGCTCTTCTACTGATAAAACTATTGAGTTCTTAATGAAACTTGCAAAAGTCTTGAGGGCAAGGGACCCAAATATGGAGTTTGAGTTATGGAAGGACAGGATCCTTTATAAATTACCAATGTCTTTGAGAGACTTGATAGTGGCTAGGACTGAGTTCTTCAGAGAACCTTCTTCTTTCATTAATAATTTCAATGAGATCCTTCTAAACAACAAGTATGATGCCAGAAGATTCATTCCTAGGACCCCTTTGCAGAAATCCTCCACTTACCAACAGAAACCTCTGGAAAAGGTTGGTAAACCCTCTGCCCCTGTTGCACCAAAAAAGTATATAACAAACACTTGCTTCAAGTGCAACAAGCCTTGTCAGAAAGGCCATGTTTGTGACAAGAGGATAAATATTGTTGAACAAACTGAGGAGCATGCTGATGAGACAATAGCACTGGATGATACTTCAAGTGATTGTTCCAGCAATATTTAATATGAATCTAAACAAGAAATCTTGATGCTGGAAGAAGATATTCATCATTTAATTACTATTGATATTGATAATAATGATTTATCTACAGTTGAGGATGCTGAGATCACAAGGGACATTGAGGATAGCTCAATTTTTATTTCCCCTCTCAAAGCACCAACCTTGATCAATGGAACCAGCATTGAAGTTGTTCTGGATTCTGGAGCTGGAGCAAGTGTAGTATCTGAAAAAGCACTTGCTTCAGTGGATCAAGACTATAAATCAAAACTGATGCCTATCATTTCTAAAAATTGGAGAGGTTATGGCTCTGTTTTCTCCCCCATTGGTAAATACAAAGCCACAGTGTTTTTTAAATATAACCATGGTTTTGTAAGAGCTATTTGTGATTTTGTTGTCATAAAAATGATAATTTAAGCAGTTGGTTTATTATAGGAAATGACATTTTAACCAAATATGGCATAAAATTAGATCCTTCAAACCAATGCTTCACAATGGGGATAAATGGGAAGAGAAAATTTAAGATTTCCTCCCTCAAAAAATTGTTAAAACCAGAATTGAACACATGTAATTCTGTAATTCAATACAAATGAAAGTCTACTAAGGAAATGAATGCTCTTATGTCTGAGATTGACAATTCTTCTTTTGGAGAACAACTTTCTGGTGAAGATAAAGATTACATCATTAAATTGATAAAATCTCTTACTATGGCCTTTGCTCATTGGTCACATGAACTAGGATTAGTTAAGGAAGAAATGAAACTTTTATTATCTTGTCCACTAACTGACATACCACCTAGTTTGAAGAAGAAGCCTTACCTGCTTCTCCCACAAAGAGAAAAGATATTGAGGATAATATCTCTACCCTTTTGAAAATGAATATTATTAAAAAGGTAGTTCAGACACCTAAATATTGTGTTATCTCACCTGTCCTAATTTCTTATGAGAAAGAAAAAGCCAGGTTATGTGGTGATTACAGAGCATTAAAAACTTATACTGATGATGATATCTACCATTTACCTAGAATTAGCTCTATACATGCTACCTTACAAGGTGCTAAATATATAAGCTGCTTGGATGGTAACAAGGGATATCACCAGGTACCTGTTGAGAAGAATTCCCAGAATTTTCTTATGATTGCTACTAATATGGGTATTTGTAAGTATATTAGGATGCCATTTGGCCCTAAAAATACCCCTTCAGTTTTTCAAAAAGTTATGGATAACACATTCCATCAGGAGATAATTGAAGGATGGCTGATAGTTTATATTGATGATATCATTATATTCTCAAAAACATTTGAGGACAATCTCAACCACCTGTGTAAAGTGTTCCACAAAATGGATGAAAGAAATATGACACTTGCTTTGAAGAAATTTAAATTTGGTTTTTATTCCTTAAAAGTGCTGAGTCATGTTGTTTCAGTGTTACAGATATGTGTTGACCAAAATAAAGTGGAAACCATACAGCAGGTGAAGGCTTCTACCACAGTTAGAGAGCTCCAGAGTTTTTTAAGAATGTGTGGATACTATAGACAGTATATTAAAAATTAACAAGTAATAGCTTTACCCCTTACCCAACTGACTAGAAAGGATGTTGCTTTTGTCTGGAATAGTGAAAGACAGAGAGCTTTTGACACTGTGAAACACTGTTTGATGTCAGCACCAAGTCTGGATTTACCTTACTTTAATTGACCATTTGTTTTGTACACTGATGCCAGTTTTATTGGTCTTGGTGCTGCCCTCCATCAAAAACAAGTGATGAATGATAAAGTATCAGAAGTAGTGATTTGTTATATTTCAAGAACCTTGAGAAATAGTGAATTGAAATATGGTGCCACTCAGCTTGAATGTTTAGCCGTAGTGTGGGCTCTAGAAAAGCTACATTATTACCTAGATGACCAGAAATTTGAACTGGTTACTGACTGAAGTGTAGTTAAATCCTTTTTAAACTTGAAAACACCTAACAGACATATGTTCAGATGGCAGTTAGCTGTTCAGGAATACAGAGAGAGAATGACAATTATTCATAGGGCTGGTATTGTTCACTCAAATGTGGATATGTTATCAAGGTTACCTTTACCAAATGATGACTCTAATCCTGCTTATGATCCTGAGGATGAAATTATTCATATTCATGGGATATATGTGGTTGATATGGAGGAAGAGCTACTACAGCTTATTCTGGATTCATATGATAAGGACACTGACTTAAAAAGGTTATTCACCATATTAAATGATCCAAAGAATGCTTCAATACAATCATTAATTAAAACCCTTCCAACAAAGTACCAGAAGGCTTTGGAGAAAGGTAAATTTTCAATTGATGAAGGATATCTATATTATAAAAAAAAATTTAAGTAATGTAATTGTTATTCCTCCTTCTATGAAATTAATCATCTTTAAAATTTGTCATGATGAAATATTGGCTGGAAATTTTGATCTTGAAAAAACAATGATCAGAATTAAAAACACTTCTTGGTGGGTTAATATGTCTGAAGACACAAAATTATATGTCTAATCTTGTGATTCTTGCCAAAAATCAAAAATATAGACTGGTAAGAGAGCTGGATTAATGCAACATATTGGACCTCTTGATGTACCATGGCAGATAATAAAAATGGATTTTGTAAAAGGATTACCTTTTGCTGGAAAAGACAGTTATAACTCTTGTCGGGTTATTGTTGAAAGATTCACCAAAATGTGTAAATTTATCCCTACTCACAAGGATGTTTCAACTAAAGAATTAGCTTTCTTATGGTGGTTTCATATGTTTAATACTGCTGGTTTTTCTAAAGGCATAATCTCTGAAAGAGACCCTAAATTTACTTCTGAATTTTTGATGTCTCTGATGGATGTTTATGGTTGTGATCTGAAACTATCTACTGCCCATCATCCTCAGACTAATGGATTAGCTGAAAGAATGATTCAGACTCTAGAGGACATGATAAGAAGGTACTGTGCCTTTGGCCTTGAGAATAAAGACAATGACATATTCACTCACAATTGGGTTACCTTACTTCCTGGGTTGGAATTTGCTTATAATATCACTGTTCATTCTGTTACTCAATGAAAGACTTTTGAGCTCTGGCTTGGATATGTTCCAAATACTCCTGCCCAAGTTCTCAATAATAAAATACCTAAATTGGATTTACATCCTGATGTAAAATCTTTTCTTCAAATGCAACAACTTTGCAGAAGTCATGCTCAAAAATTTATTGAAAAATCATTTGAATATGAGAAGAAGAGATGGGACAGGTTCCATAAATAATATACTTTTAAAAAGGGTGATAAGGTGTTGATTTCTACATTCCACTTCAATTTACAAGGTAATAACAAATTGAAAGACCCATTTGTTGATCCATTTGTTGTAAAAAGAATGGTTGGTGATAATGCAGTTGAAGTTATTATGTATTCTCCATATGACAGAAAACATCCTGTTCTTCCAATATCTCTTTTGAATCCTTACACATCCAATAGTGATTTATTTCCCAAAAAGAGGGGAAGACCAAAAAAGACCCCTAATGAAATCACTGAGACAGCAGAAATTGATATGATTCTAAATGACAGAATAGTTACTGCTGAAAAAGGTACAGAATACTTATTGAGATTCAAGAATAAATCTTCTGAATATGATTCTTGGATACCTGAGAAGGAAATATCTAATCTTCCTACTCTGCTAAAGAAATATAAAAAGAAAAAATCATAGCATTTTTTTATTGTTTTTTTAGAGTGAGGGAGTTTCAGCCAGGCTGCTAGACTTACCCAGTAAAATTATTAATTATTTACTGGATGAAGCCATGCATTGTTATTTTAATTATTTAATTATAAATTAATTACATTAAAATTAACTATAATAAATTAACTAATTACAGAATGATAAAATTAAATGAATAATTAAAATATAATATAAAATTGTCCCTTAAATTTTTATTCTCTAACACCATGATCATTGACAGGTTGGAAGAAATAAAGATTTATATTAAAAAATAGATTTTAAATTAAAATAAAATTTTAATATTCAAATAAAGATAAATATATACAAAAAATTCAAATTTCTTATTTAGAATTGACTTCTACAGTAAATATTAAATAAATTGATGTATTTCTGAAATACTCTGTAAATAAATCTTTTTGACGCCTTCTATTTAGAGCAACTTTATTATTTGAAAATACTCCTTCTGGAATATTCTTTTTCTCCCTCTCTAATACTTCTTTTTTTAGAATTTTATTGCCGTGCTTTGTCCCTCCTTTGCCTATATAAGTCCTCTCTTTTGGTTGTTTTTTATTTATTCATTACTTACTTAATTTATTACAACTATTTACAATCCCTTTATTACTATCTATTATTGCCTTAGTATTTACATTAAACGTGATTCTAATTCAACCTTTTTACCTCTTTATATTGAGTAAATAATCTATAAGATAAGAAAATACGTACCCAAGTTTTAATCCCGTAAATTCCGTAGTTACCGCCATTGGACCTCCCTGTAAAACCTTCTAGACTTGAAAGACCCCTTGACACAGACCGTAGCAAGTATACATTTGGACTTTTCATGCCTAAAGACACTAAGAAAAATTCTCTTCATCAATCTTACGAATCAAATAAACGACATCAAAAAGGTGGAGAGCTTCATTTTCCTGAAATAGCTTGCAAAGTAGACATGGAGGCCACTAATGGCCTCACAGTAATTCTATGGCCAGAAAACCTTCTTAATCATTTCACTTCACGATTTTATGAAATTGGTGGATTCACTCGCATTGGCTCTTCTATTCAAGTTAGTACAAGACTTTTCAATACATTTAAAAAACTCCAAGAGTTTGAAATAGAAATTTCTGAGTACTTAAATATGAATTAAGAGTTAGATAGATGTAATTTTCTTATCATGAGACTTTCTAAGTACAATGAAAAGACTGATTTAACAAAAAAAAAGTTAGTTAATTACTATATATTTAATGTTACTAAAGATATTTAAAAATTAAATACAGAAATATATTCTGATATACATGTTAATAAAAAAAGTAAAAGACCATTAATTAGTGATAGGTAAAAATGTGATTGTATTGTACAGGTATTGTTATAGTTTATTGGTAGAATGATATATTTAAACACACATCTATAAAAACTTTTTATGAAGCTGATGATTATGTATAATCTAGTGAAAAACCTAAAACAATAAAAGTATGAAAAAAATGGATGTAAAAATTGAAAAATCATATTACAATAAAAAATTATCATTGCTACATGTAAAAAAAAATATAAGAAACAAAATATATCTTTGTAACTTGCTTAATTATTGCAAACGGAAACTAAAAATATACAATATTTTTAGGTTCCGTCCTAAAAGATCATATGCATCAATATAAATAGATCTGTACTATTAATATTGTTTTTAAAAATATTAAAAATTAGCTAATTTTTGAAATAAGTTTTTTCTTATTAATAACTAAAGTAAAACCATGTATTATTTTATTCTTATTTAAGTAAAAAGAAAAAAAATTAATGGACAATTAAATATTAATTTTTACTTTGAGTCATTCATTATTTACTTTCATATCTAACTTGAATTAATTAAGTGGCATTATTCAATCTTAAATTTACTGAAATTTGTACACTAGTGTGACTTATGATTTTTTTTTGATAAACTGAATATTTTTCATCACATAATTATATTTTAGTAAAGCATATAACTTCAAAAGTAGAAGTGAAATAATCAATAAAAGGAAATGAGATATCTTGATAATGATGAATCTATCAATCAATTTAGATCTCCAATAAAAATTAATTCTAATTTTAAAATTTACCTTGTAGAAGAGGAATATTTAATTAATATGAATTTAAATTTCCTTGTATATCTTGACTTAGCCTTCATCATCTATCTTTAATTGAGGTGCATAATTCCAAAAGCTGAATTATATGATAATATTTCTATATATCTAACTGAATTTTTTAAAAAATTCATAAAAACAAGTATGTAAAATAGAAACTACTACATCATTTTGAAGTAAATTTTATTGTATTATAATAAAATATTAATAATTACAAAAGGGCTTTTACTTTTGTCAGAGAGTGGACCTCAATATATTTTAAGATAAATATAACACAATCAAATTGAAAATTATTTGAGAGTGTTTGAATATTTATCCACTGAATTAATTTTAAGAGTTGTGGAAGAATATTTCTTTTTTCTTGGAGTTTAATGAATCTTAAAAACCAAGAAAAAGATTGTAGATACATTTTTATTGACCTTGATCTATTAAGGTAGATGTAAGTAGAATTTGATTCATATGAAAGTTTAGAAGAAAAATAAAATTTCAATAACTTGTTATTGACATTTAAGGATGAAAAAGAAGGATGGCAATCTAAAAAGGGTTCATTTTAACATTTATAGAAATAATATTTTTAAGCTCTTAATAAGGAGTACCCTAGTTGCTTTATTTTATTTTTTTGCTTTGATAGAAAGAATTAAATATCTTTTTTTCTCTTATAGTGAAGCTAGTGAAGCAACTGTTTGCAGGATCTAGTTTGATGCCAAACTTTTTTAATAATTCATTTCCAATAATAAAACAATCACTGCAATTATTATTATCCATTACTAAAAATTCACACACTGCTCTTACATATCCATTACTATACTTAAAGAATACAGCAGTTTTGTATTTGCCAATTGGTTTTAAAACTGAACCAAAACCCCTCCAGTTCTTTGTCTGTACAGGTTCAAGTTTTCCTTATACTTACTGTCAAGCTTCATTAATGTATTAATAGAAACTACACTACCTGCAGCACCAGTGTCAATAATGGCATTCATTTCTCTTCCACATATAATAACAGGTGCTCTGATAGGTGTTATTTTGTAAGTATCATGAGATACATCTTTAATTATTTCAGCTTCTTCAATGGAAGTTAAAGATGTATCTGTATGAGGTATAGCATCATTCAGGAATGTAATATCCTTTTCTAATACAAATATCTCATTTTCATCATCACTGTAAGAAATGTTACTTTTACAATCCTCACTGGATTCCACGTTCTCATCTTCATGATTACTTGGTTCAAAATATTGTGGGGTTTCAATAACATTAATTCTTTTCTTACACGTGTGACACTTAACTCAAGGCTCATTTAATTTATAAAAAGTGTTATTTTCTTGTCTTTTAGGGACAAGGAGAGCTCAAGGTTTTTGCTTCTCCACTGGTAGCTTACTTGTAGTAGGTTTTACTACGTAAACACTTTTTTTGTAATTATTATACTTGGTTTCATATTTGTGGTTTAATAATATTTCATTGCATATATTAATGAACCCAGAGGTATCTCTGATGGTTTCAGTTCTAGCTAAATTAATGTCTCTAACTGATATAGGAAACTTGTATATTATTTTTGCTTTTCACTCATCATAATCAATTTTTGAATCCATAGCTTTAATGATTTTTATTAAATTCATTAAAAAGACCAAGGGTTTATCTCCAGCATTTGGATTATATCTGGCTCTTTCATACAATTTTTGCTGAGTGATTCTGAATTTTGGGCCACCAAATTGCCTTTCAATTAGTGTCTTCCATTCATTTCAGGAGTAGTTAATTCCCTCACTAAATACAGATTCAAACCATAATAAGGCCACATCTGTAAATAAAGATATTAATTTTGATGTAATTTCTTCATCAGGTAATTTGTATGAGAATTTTAAGTTATCAATTCTTTTAATGAATTGTTGCCAATCAGATTTTGAATCCCCGTCAATAGAAGGGTACTGATCTAACTTAGGCCAGTTCTTTTGGCTAGTTTTTGCTTCCCTAACCTGAGGAATATTGAGTGATTCACTTACTTTATAAACATGATCATTTATTTCATCTTTTACTGATTTTATATTCTCAGAGCCCATGACACTATGTTCATGTTCAATCATTGGTTTATCATCAGAGTGTTCCATAAAAACTGGTACTCTTTCCACATAAGAGGTATTATCTTTTATTTTATCAGTATTTTTCAAAATGTTAGCTACTTCAATTTCTACTCTTTGTAACCTATCTTTTATTACAGGTACATGAGTTAAGGTATCATTCACATTTGAAAAAGACAATTTTACAGGTCCCTCTATGGTAGCCATAATATTCTGAGAATGTTCCAATTCATTTTCTAAATTTTTAATCTCAGAGTTTAATCTTTTGTCTTCATTGATTAATTTATTAATTGAATTCTCAATAATTTTTAACCTATTGGATGTTGTACTCAATGATTTTGTGAGGTGTAATAATACACTTTCTATATTATTGTTTTACTCTCTAGAGAATTCTTCCAATTTTTCAATTCTTAATAATAATTTACTAATTATTTTTGATTCCATTGGATTTTCTTTTAGAAAATATTAAATTTTTTTTGTGTCCAATTCAGAAGACTCATCATCAGGTTAAAGATTTAATTAATTTGGTTCCATTTTTATATTAATAGCATTATCCTGGTGGTCAATAAAATTATGTACATCATCCTCATTTAAAGACAAGTTTAACATGTTATTTTCAAATGTATAATTTTTTAAATCCTTATCAATTATATCCAATAACTCTCTATCAATTTCATTACCTATAAGTAATTCATTGTTAGGATTATATAATTGATCCTGAGAAGATGGATGACTTACCAAGGTCTTATTCCATTTTCCCTGCCTCTCCTTGACTTTCCCCTGTAGGGGTGACTGCTGGAGCCCTGCTGTTGAGGAGGGTTGTGGTAATTTTGGGCGTACCAATCACACTTCCATTTGCTGACAGTAATTTTTTGGTCCTCCTCTTGGACTGGAGGTGTTTCTATGGAATTGTTTGGTGCCACTGTTGGTGGTTGAGCCTTTATTTCTACTACAGCTTGATTGACTTCTACGAAACCCTGAGCTGCTCTTTTTCCAGATTGTTTATCTGGTCCACTATGTCTTTTACTCTTATTGTCAAGGTGTTCAGTAGAGTGGAGAGGGAGTGAATTTGCTCTTGTAAGGTATTTTCAGTTTTCTTTATTGATACATGTTTTAATAGTTTTTCCCTTTCCTCCAGAGACATTTGTGGAGTCATGGTGTTTGTGGGGGAATCCTGGCCCTCCATTTGAATGTCTTGTACCAGGTCTCTCAGCTCTAGGTCTTAAGCTATAAGGTTTTTTCTTATTACTCACAATAGCATTGTTGTCACACATTTTTATGTGGAATTTAATCAAAGAGTTGAAATTTGAGATTTTAAAACTTCAAAAAGGAGTTTTATCAGTATTTATAAATACCACTGAAGACAATCTTATTGCTTACTTGTAGGTATGAAGTGAATTTAAAATTGCCAAAAGTCAAATATGCTTTTATGTGGTCACTTGATTTAACTGGTCTACAATATGTAGCTGTGTTTTTATATTTAAAAAAGAAAATTTGTCAGTAAGATTCTTTCTAAATATTAAATGAATTATACAAACCAATAAAAAGGGATTAAGAGTCCTGTTTAAAAGAAAACAATTAATCAGTTTAATTTGGTTATCATCTGCAAAGATTACAAATTTAATTGGTCTATTGAAAGACTCCCACTAAGAATAATTTTATGTTAAATTAGTGGTAAAAAATTTTATCTGCAAAGATCACAAATTTAATTGGTCTATTGACAGACCCACTAATAACAAATATATGTTAAATTAGTGGTAAAATTGTTGATTCAATATCACAATTTTATTATATAACAGGGCTTATTTTCCCGAAATCACTATATAAGTTACCCCAACCTGTTGTAATTATGCAAATATTTCTATAGGGATTTTATTTACTTGTAGACTCTTTTTTGAATTTTTTACTTACTGGAAGATAACCAACAGAATTCTTGAGGAAAGGCCCCCAATTGTCAGGCTGAGGTCAAGTACAAAGACATGAACTAGCTTGAATTGTCAGCTGTCTAGAAGATTTTAATGTTCCTATATGAATACTGTAGTACAAATCCAATAAGAAAGCTATAACTCAATATAAGGGTCTCAGTAATTCTAATCTCACTAATTATATATGGCTTACAATCTTTATACTTGGTAGAAAAATAGATTTAATAAATTCAGATACTATTCAAAGACTTTATAATTACTATTGATATGTATTGTAACTGTATTGGTTATATGTTTGAATTGTAATGATAAAGAATGTAGAAAACAAGACCCAAAACCTCCTACTTTTATACATCTTGAGTTCCCCAATGAATCCCTTGATTTACCAGTCCAATACACAGTTAATAACGCCTCCATCCAACTAATAGACTTTTCCATAAACATCCCTAGTGACTCATAACATAATTAGAAAAGTAACTACCACCAAAATCCTGGAATAATAGAGAAAATCTATCAAAATTAAATAATAAGTAAAAAAAAGAGTATATGTGTATTATACATCAATATAAAATACTAAAGAGGGAAAATTAAGGTTAATAAGAGCTTAATAATAAGGGGGATTCACTGTAGAAATGATGGGGCTAATTCTGACATTATATTACGTGAAATTCCCATTCAAAAATAACCAAAATTGACTGACAAACCACCTAGAAACCCAAAAAAGGGTGTGAGATGCAGGGCAACTACATGCAGTCCTTGGCAGGCGCTAGCACAGGTAAATCCTTGACTAATTTTAGGCAAAGTTAAGCGTGGTAGTGAAATAAGGCACCAAGAGTGAGGTTATTAATGAAATTAGTGCATATAAAGAGGGTCAATGCATTATTAATTAAGCTAGGACACTAAATAAGCGCCTGTCACCTATTTTAGTGTATTTCCCCACAGTAGGCATAGAATGTGGGGTAATTATAGTGTGAAAAAGCTAACTTTGCTAAAAATGAAGCTATTCACATGGGAAAAATGCAGGCAGTATGTGGCCAGTACACAAAAGCCATTTCTGGCATAAAAAACACCAAATTTTAAAAGTGTTATTTTTATGCATTTAAGTAGCCAAATAAATAGTCCTAAATGAGACAAATTGAACTTTCAAAGGGAATTTTTAATATTCTTAAATTTATAGTGCATATAATCAACTTTTAAGTGAAATAAAGCGCATTTCTTGTTTATTGCATAAAACAATGAAAATAACAGCTTTAAGTATACTTAAAAATTATTTAGCCTTATAATTAAGGTTCCTAAGGTTACCCTAACATATTCGAACTTAATATTAAGTACATAAGACGTAAAAAAGGTGCATATATGCATATATATAAGGTGTTATAATGGCATTTTTGTGTATTATCATAATTTTACTTATGTATACTGTTTGTGTACTCTCATTTATTGTTCCCATGTATAGTTCATGTGTTTAACATAACTTATAAGTACTTTTTACTCAGTCCTGGGGATATAAAGGCTGACACTTTTTCTCTCACCCTCCCTTTTTTCTCAAATCTCATATTTGGTATGTTATTTTTCTCCTTTTCCTTTTCCTTTTCCTTTTCCTTTTCCTTTTCGTTTTTCTCTTTCATAATTGATATATTTTTCCTTTCTTTTATTTATAAAGATGACATATGTCCACCTACACCACCTCACCCAACCCTCATCCTCTCACCCTCTCTTTTGTCTCATCTTTAGTAGGTCTCTTTTTTTCATTTTACTCTTCTCCATTTTTTAAATATTTTACTTTCTTTAATTATTATTCCCCTTTTAAACTTTCCCACCTCACCCATCATCTTTACCATCTCACCCTTCACCATTCCCACCACCTTTCCCATCCTCCTTTCTTTTATTTTATACAGATGAAACATTTCAGCCTACCACACCTCACCCAACCCTCACCCTCTCTTTTGGCTCATCTTTAGTAGGTCTCTTTTTTTCTTTTACTCTTCTCCCTTTTTTACTTATTTTACTTTTTATAATTATTATTCCCCTTTCCAAACTTACCCATCTCACCCTTCACCATTACCACCACCTTTTCCACCCTTTCAGTTTCCTCACCCATCCAAATTTTACATTATTTTTTTCATTTCAACCCATCACCTCACTCATCTTGTCCTTCACCATTCCCACTATTATGACAAATCACCCACCACCTTGCCTACCCATTTGATTTTCTCAATTAAAAATTGTACATTCAATTATATTTTCCTCTTCAACCCAACACCTTTCCCAACTTTCCAAAAACCTCACCCACCAGATTTTCAACCTCACTTCAATTAACTGTATTGCCTCAAATTTTGTATGTTAATTTTTTTTTTTCAATTTTTTTTACTTCCCTTTAAACCACCACCAACAAAAACCATCAAATCATCACCCAAAAATAAGTTGTATGTTTTTTCATTCATTTTTTTCTGCCCCAAGTAGCTACAACATTATACAACTGACCACCCCATCCTCACTTGACTTACACATCTACATGCAATATTTTTCATATGTTCACTATTTTATTTCTCTTTAAACTTTCTTTTTTTTAATTTTTTTTGTTTTTATACCCCAACCTGGACACCAATAACAGATGACATATTTACACCACACAATATGGGGGGTGGACTTGCTAGCAAGTCCGCAACCTTGGACCCAAACTCACCACAGATTGAACACACATTGAGCTATTTATAAAGGAACCATACAATCAGGGATGAAAACCACTCAGCAGAACAGCTTTAGGTGGGTGTTCAAGTAGAGTTCAGTATGGGTTCAGTATGAGTTCAGTCTGAGTTCCATCTGAGTTCAGGTTGAGGACTTTCTAGCAAGTCCACCCCCTATATTGCGTAGTTATAACAAAAATAAAGCTTTCTTGTCACATATAAAAAATAATTAACATGCACACCAATAAAAATGACATAAAAAATTATTATTAGTATTTTCAGCTTAGAATATCATTTAAAAGAGTTATAAAGCCTTCTTTTCTTATAATTTATTTTTTCTTTCATAAGTGATTTTTTCTTCCTCAATGATCAGCATTTTTAAAATTTATCATCCACTATCTTGATTCACCTACAAATTTTGAGTAAAAAGTTAGCATCATCATCAACTTCAATATTTTTTTCATCTTCATTTTTACTTCTTATTTTTGGTCATGTAATCAAATAAAATTTAGCAGTTGATTTGAAGTAAAAAAATCAATTATCAATAAACACCTGCTTTTATACTTATTTTTTTTCAATATTAAACTTTTTTTTGGAATTATTAATCTTCATATTTTTTCCTTAAAAAATTTATATAAATTATTTTTCTGATATTTTGAAATGCATATTCTTTTTGATATCATAACTCTAACTAGCATGTTGTTGTGTGTATTCACCATAATATTAGTTTAATTAGTAAGTCTGCAATGCAACCTTCTAACTTCAATGTCCCAATTTTTAAAAGAGGAAACACGGTAAATTTCAGGGGACAAAGAGGGAAACAAAAACGTGGCCAAACTTCTCTTCAAAATATTATACAAAGTAGAATACTTCTTGAAACACCTACTAACCCTCCATCTACAGGAACTATCTTACCGGCACATGAGACTGATTCCAAAAATTTAGTTTACATACTAATAGGAAGAAGGCTTTTGATTATCTATTTTCCTAAACCTCATTCTCTGAATAATGTGACCAAATTTGTCCATATTGCACTGCAACACATTGGATAGAAGAGCAAACTTTAAAATCAAAAATCAAACCACCAAGAATTTTGAACTTCTGCAGTGAGGATAAGGTCCAAATCTCTGCACTTCAGGATCCCCCAGAAGAGTTAAGACACCTTATAGAAGACTCAAACTCATGTAAGTGTTCATATTCACATTGTATCTTAAATAAGTTGTTCCTCTCTATAATGTTTAAATTTTCATTTTTAGATGCTAATCACTTCATATAAAACATGGTTTCCTAAAACAACTCTTTAGAAATGACTTCACTTGGTGGAATGATTTATTGCATAACCTGGGGACTAAAGGGGATATTCACCTTTCAAATTTCAGGGAAACTATTGCACCTAATTGGTTCACTTCTTCAACCTCTGGATGGGATTGCACAATATGCTCAAATATATGTATATTTAAGTGACCCTCTCTTACAGGCTCAGCAGAATCAGTATCATTCCCATGGAAAAATATTACTCCCTTTTATTCTATGCTTGCAAGAGATTCTGGAGAGATGCAAGCCTTCTGTGACCCTGTTCAAAAAAGTTCAAGAGAGAATAGCACAGGTTGGTGACCTTATCAGACTTCAAATCACCATAATGGTACCCAGAAACTTGGATCTTCAATGATATAACCTCCCTATAGCTTCTGAGATTAGTATTATTATTCAGGGAAGTGGTGAAGAGTTTCAGGGATACAGTGATATAGTTTTGGCACAGAAGGATGGACCTCTTCAACAGATCAATTAGTTTCATCCCAGCTAATTCTCCTTGTGCTTCCCCCTATTATTCACTTTTGGAGAGATTGGATGGAGTTTGGGATATTTTCTGACTCAAATAAATCATGCAGAAAATAATGAGGGTGAATTTAATGATGATAATTAAAACATGGATTTTGAAAGTGATAATGGTAACAAAGATGGTGTTTTTTATCAAATTTTCATTCCCTTTTTAAATCTTTTATTCATCCTGTTAATAATCTTTTTCATATTGGTATGGGGTAAATGAGGCTCCAATATTTTCTCACTGAGGAAATACTATGCTTATAAAAAATCTTATTTGGATGGTAGGTATATTTCTTCTTCTGAAGAATCTTGGAATATTCTTGGATTCTCCATGCATGGACACAAGCTAACTGTTATTAGGCTTCCACTCCACTTTCCTGGCCAAAAGTTGGTAATATTTAACCCTGAAAATATTGAAATCGAGTTGGGTTATGGAAAATCTATTCCTACAGAGTAGTTTACTTCCTTCTCAAGAGGAAACACTTCTGAGGTGGCAAAGTTTGTTAAGTATCCTGTTTCTCTTTAAGATTTTTATGGCATATGTAATTTTTAATTTATATCAATATTATTTCAATTTTAATTGACAATTTTTTCTTTCAAAACAGAAATAAGAAAATTTTTCCATTGAGAAAAAAATGTAATTCATTTGGGAGGGATGCTTTTTGTGGACCCAGTGCTCAAGAAATATTTTATTTGAAAATTTTCCTCTACCCTGTGCCTGGGCCAAAAATCTATGAAAATTTAATAAATTAAGTGGTATTTTACATCCCACTTTCAAAGCTACCTGCTTGGAGCTGGGACATATGGAAGATGATTCTGAGTACAAGAAATGTCTTCAAGAGGCATCTTTAATAAAGACAGGTCATCAAATAAGGCTACTTTTTGTGTCAATTCCTATTTGGAACCAGCTCTCTGATTTACTTAGCCTCTGGGAATAATATCCCATGGTACCTGGGGATGACTGCAGTTATTTACTAATGACCAAGTTTCTTATTCCAAATCCATACTCTCACCAAATTCAAGATTATTCTTTGATAATTATACAGATTTTTTTTGATAAAAATGGATCGTCTTAATCAGAATATGGATTTACTGAATATTTACAGCACTTCTGTTTTTCTTATGGCCAATTCATCTTGGAGGAAACATCTTATGAACAGCAAGAGACTTCTAAATGTTGGGAAAGTCAGTATCATTCCTCAAATATGTACTAAAAGGGAGCTTTTGATTCCAAAAATAAATGTGATGAATCAAATGAGGGTGTTTTATTTTTCTTAGATGGGCCTGGTGGTACAGGAAAAACCTTTGTAGAAAATATGCTTCTGCCATGGTTTCAAAGTCAGGGTCATATTTCTCTTGCTGTAGAATTTTCTGCAGGAAGAAAGAACTGCTCATTAGATGCTCAATATTCCAATTGATTTGAACATAATTCTTATTGTCAAATTAAGGCTCAAAATGAACTGGCTGAATTATTAAGAAGGACAAGGCTTATTATATGGGATGAGGCTCCTTCTCAGCACAGTCATTGTTCTGAGGCAGTGAAAAGATTTTGAAGGATATTTAAAAGAAAGAGGCTCCTTTCAATTGAATTGTGATGGTTTTTTCAGGCATGATTTTTTTTTATTTTTCATTTATATCAATATTATATTTTTCCTAATTTGCTTCTCCACACTTATTTTCCTCTCTCAAGGTAAATTTAGAAAATTCCTTCCAGTAACTCAAAAGGGTTCAAGAGGTAAAATATTGGCATAAACTCTCATTCATAGATTCTTCTGGAAATATGTAAAATTCTTCACCTCAATATTAATATGCAACTGAAGCAGCCAGGAATGAATCTATAACAGCAAGAAAATGCAGCACAGTTTACAGATTGTATCTTAAGAGTAGATGAAGGGAAAACAAGAAACCCAAGCTTCATTGTTATCCTCTCTAAACACTGTGTGGCTCCAGGTTCAGAAATTTTTAAAATATTAGTACAGCTGGTTACACAGGTATTGCTTCCATTATTCACCCAGGTGAAAGCTAAAAACTTAAATACTTTGAAAATAGGGTTGTTCTGGCTGCAAGAAATGTGGATGTGGATGAAATCATTACTTTTGTTTTTAATTTGATACCTGGTGCTACCACCAAATTTTAATGTGCAGATCAGGAAGTGGTATATGATGAATCCATCAAAAATATTTTTCCTACAGGCTATTTAAATACTTTAAATCCTTAAGGATTTCCACTTTACAATCTGCTACTAAAAGAAGGATGCCCTATTTTGCTTCTGTGAAAACTGGATCCTTCAGAAGGCCTTTGCAGTGGGCACTTGGTAGTTACAAGAATAGAAATATATTTTATTAAAGCCTTTATACTTTCTAAAACACATGAAGTTAAAAAAGTATTAATCTCCAGAATTGGTTTCAAATTCTTAGATAGGATAGGACTTCAATTCAAACTCAGGAGGTTCCAGCTACCTGTACAGTTATATTTTGGTAAGACAATAAACAAGTTGGAGGGAAAATCACTGGACATTGTAGGCCTGAATTTGGTTTCACCAGTATTTGGACATAGTCAACTCTATGTAGGTCTTTCCAGGGCCAAATACAGTGAAATAATACACATACTGTTAGCAGATAAAAGTAAATGAAATCCTAGTAATTTTTTATATACTGAAGTGCTTGATGGCAATGTCTAATTTATATTCTGGATGAGTTAAGTAAATTGATTAATATCAGAAGGAAAAATTGTGTTCACAATCACACAGAGAATTCCCTCTCATCTCTCTCTCAATACAATGTCACTAAAATTATGATTCCAAAAAAAAATTCCACAAATTAGGGGGTATCAAAGTTAGAAATTGGTAATTATTTAAAAGGTATTTCAAAAAACCAAAAGAAAGACACAAAATTGACAATAACTCTCAGTAAAAAGGTGTTTTGGGGCACAACATGGCATATTTTAAAAAATATTCATGGTTGATTTGGTGGAAAAAAGAGGTATTTTGAAAAAGAAGATTTCTAACTTTTATAACCCCTATTATGTTACACTCAAAACAAACACACATATATATATTCTACTCTATTATGAAATACATCCAGGCCCAGGTCTGGGTGTATAAGTATGAATATCATTCAATGTGCATGACTTCTGACTGTCTGCATAGTGGATGGGTGGCAGGCTTGAAAAATAAAATCTATTATATATATTTTATGGCAAAAAAATACTACATATATCCTCTGAGTCATTTCCCTCATTAAATATAAATACTTCAAGTAGTATCTTTTTGATGAAATTAATTTTGAAAAGAAGAAATTCAACTATTTGAAAGTAAAGAATAATTTCAAGTGTTTATTTTATAATAAAATTGAAATTGAAGAAAAATATTTCATCTTTAAGTTAAACTAGTCTTTCCCTTATTTTTTTATTGATATTTAGAAATAAAGTTTAAGAAAATGATAATGCAATACTCAGAAATTACTATGAAGATTTTTTTAAAAAAAAGACTTTTCATCCATTCAATAAATTTTAATATAAGCTAAAAATAAGAAATATTTTTTAATATATAATATTTCAAAAAAACTAGGTTAAGTGCTTTTAATATATTATATGAAAAAATCATGGTATTAAATGTGAGAATAAGCATTTCAGAATCTTTAAATTTAAAAATATACAAAAAAATTTAGTTTATTTACTTCCAGAAACTTGTGTATTATTTAATATGAATCATGTTAATGAAGAAATATTCCAATGTATTCACTAAAAAAATATAATTTAAATTTTAAAATAAATTAAAAGAAAATCTTACATTTTAACTTAGCTTCAACGACAGTCAGAAACAGGAAAAAATTGAAAGCTCAAACTAAATTCTATTAGAGCTTAGATTTTTTTTTAAAAATTATATATTCATTGGCATAAAATATACTTAGTAATGAAGAAAATTCAAAGAGCTGTTCCTTCTACAGAATAAATTATATTTTATACATTGAAATACATAATTAATTTTATTCTACTAAATTTTTAATAATTAAATGTATTTATTTAGGTATTTATAATAATATTAAAGTAAAATATAAAGCTAAAAGGTATGATATATAAATAGAGTTTATCAGGCTGATTTCACTTACAGAGACATGAATAGCTTGAATTTTCAGATGTCTAGAGGATATTTATTGTCCAGTATGAATTCAGTTGTTTAAATTTAATCAAGTATTCAAATTTAATTCAATATAATGGTCTCAGTTCTTTTAATCTCACTTATTATAAACAGTTTACAGCTTACAGTTGGTAGAAAAATTAAACTTATGATTTAAAATAATATTTCAAAGATTTAAAAATTAATAATGAATATGTATTTTAATTGATTAGCTTTATATCTATTAAGTGTAGTAAATAATGTAGTATAATATCCCAAAATCTCCTACTTATATACTTATAGATCCCTGGTGTCCACCCCTTGTTTCCCAGACCCATTATACTGCTATCACAGTCATTACAGCACTCTGAAAGTGCTCATACTCTCATGGAATCGACTTCAAGAAGTTTCACAAGACTAGTAACCACAGAGCTTTCCCTCACAAAAGAAGAACTATTTCACAAGCTAAAATATAAGAATAACATGGGATAATCCATCAAAATATAGAAATGACCAAAAAATAGAATAAATGCACATTATTCTTTATATAAAACACTAATAAAGGAAATAAAGGAGCCAAAATAACTTCTGAATAAGGGATATCAACTATATAAATTACAACACTTATTATGACAATTTTCTCCTTTAAATTCCTATTTTAAAATACCCAATATAGCCTTTAGACCCATAATGAGACCAGAGAAGGATGTGGAATGTCGGGTAACTGAATGCAGAGTCATGGAAGGTTCATGCACAGGTAAATCCTTGACTATTTTAATGCATTCAGGAAATTTTAGGCATGGTTGTGAATTGTGGCCATTGATCTTGAGGTTAATGGAATTATTAGTGCATATAATAGGGGGTTTGCAGTTCTGGCAAATCTGCACTTATCTAAGTTTGGATATTTGAAACACACTAGCCCCAAGACTGGTGGATTTCAAAAGTGAAAAAAGTCACTTATTTCACTCAAATCTTCACTTTATCATACAAAAGTTCTGGTTTTACAACTCTCAAAGCTCTCCCTATCTATCACCTCCCACTACCTCTTCTTTCCTTTTGTAAAATTCTCCACTTGCAGCTCCTATAACTCCTCCCCCTTTTATTCCTCCGCTTTCAATTCCCCTCTTTCTCTCACTCCTCATTGCTTGTTAATTCACTCCCATCTTTCACTCAACTCCTTCTCTTCATTACACCCCTTTCCCCTCACTCATTATTGATTTCTAAGCAACCAAACATCCCAAACACCCAAAACTAACTGCATAAAAAAATGGAGTGAAATTTTTTCTCCTTATGTACAAAACACTAATGATTAAGTCACCAAAGTTACTTGCTCATGTCTCTAATTTTTTAGTATATTTAAAATTTCAGAAAAGAGAATTTTAGAAGTATATCAAAATTCTGAAGTTCATTTTCTCTTACCTAGCTACAATTTTAGAGCATGTAAATCCATTTTCCTAAATTTAAGAACATTATTATTATTTTTTGATCTTTAATTAGGCTAGTGCACCTTTTTCCACAGTTGTATAGTGAAAATGTCACTTATCTTTTTCTTAATTCTGTATCTTGTGGTGTGAAAGGAGGTTGAGGGGCTGAGAAAGATGGAAATGGTTGTGTGTGTGGTGTTAGTAGTGGTGGTAGTGGTGGTAGTGAGCAAGGAGGTGGTTGTGGTAGTAAGTGAGATGGTGGTAGTGGTTGTGAGCAAGGTGGTGGTGATGGTAGTGAGAAAGGAGGAGTTGGTGGTAGTGTTTTTGGTGGGGGTTGTGGTTGCAAGAGTGGTGGAAGTGGTGGCAGTGGTTGTGGTGGTGTGAGTGGTTGCATGAGAGGTAGAGTGAAAGGGGGAGAGGTGGAAAAATTTGCCAAAATTAAAACAAAAAACTTACCTGAATGATTAAGAAGAAAAAGAGAAAAAAAGTTAAAAAGCTTACCAATGGTCAGAAAAGGGGGGTCAGATAAGAATGTTTCAATTAGAAAAAAATAGTGAGAACAGGATCTATGAAGCACAAACTAACAAGGGTAATGTGTAGTGAGAAGTAGGTGAGCAACAAAAGTTCTGATTTGAGGTCAGAACTGACATCCATTTTTGAAATAAGTGACTTATTTGCAAAAGTTAAGTTCTTATTTTGTTTGAAATGTGCACTTAAGTTAAGTGTGGATTTTCCAGAACTGACAACCCCTAATGAGTTCAGTGCATGTTTAATAAAATTACAAGACTAAATAGGTGCCTCTTTCCTATTTTAGAATGACTAAAAATATAGTTCATGTACCCAAGTGAGTAATAAGAGTGAAATTAATTAATTTTAAATTAATGAAGATACATCATGGTGTGGTCTTTCAACATTGGAAGAGGCCTTTGTTGGTCTGTTTTGCACTGTTTTGGTAGGTCTTAATTGACATTGGTTGAATAAATGGGTGTTTTTCTGGTTTTATTCAGTGAATATTGGGACTATAGGTATGTGGGTACTACCATTGGATAGCCCTGGTTGTTTTCTATATTTTATGTCCTGATGATATTTTACATATTCCAAGTTTTAAGGGGCCATTTACTCATTTTTCATTTCTAAAAGATAGCTGTTTAATTTTATTTTTTGTGTTTTACGAGCTAACCTTAAGTCTTAGGGTTAAGTGCTTAATAATATTAAGTAGAGCTAATTTTGCTCTATATTTTATGTCACAATGTTTTCATAGCTTAATTTTGTTGTTTAAGGGTTTTAGTAGTCGTGGTGGATGTTTCTAAGTATTTTGGGCTTTATTGGAGGTTTTTGGTGGTTTTCTGGCTTCAATAAGGTCTGGCCACTTCTAGGTGGGCCTCCAACCTTGGTTATAGAAGGCTGGGGAGCATTTCTATAGGGTTTTTATTCAATTTGGGTGTCAAAAGTGCCAATTTGATTGCTGTGCATGGATTTTTTAGATGGTGGTCTGTGTGTACATAATGAATAAGACAGTTTGGGGCAAATTTAATTATCATACCACCATCCAGTGGAGACAATCCTATAGTACTAGCTATAGGCCTTGACCAAGGGAGTTGGAGTAAAACTGGAGAGAAAAACCCCTGTCCCTTTGAGAAATACCAGGTGAGATTTATTTGCTACAGCAAATTAAAGACTGTTACTATACCCCTTCCAACACACTTCTTGACTGCTTAACAAGTCAAGACAGTAGCCAATAGCAGACCATTGAGAACCAAAGAACCAGAAACCAGAAATGCAGAAAACTCCACACCAGAAAACCAAAACACTGTGCACTTGTTGCACAGAAAACAGAAATAATACTTGATGCAGGTTGCAAAGCTACACCAAAGAAACCAGTTTCCAAAGTTGAGTTAAATGAAGAACTAACCTTGCAACAAACACAGCCAATTGTGGCAAAAAAAACAGTGAAAACTGAGTGAGAACAATGATATCACCTCCGAATGGTTGTTTGATAAATGAAGTTGCCCCAAAGGGTCTTATTCAGTATGTACACACAGAGCACCATCTAAAAAATTCATGCACAGCAACAAATTTTGCACTTTTGGCAGCCAAATTGAATAAAAAACCTCTAGAAATGCTCCCCAGCCTTCTATAACTGAGGCAGGCAGGCCGCCTAGAAGCGGCCAGACCTCCCTGAACCCAGAAAACCAGCAAAAACCTCCAATAAAGCCCAAAATACTTAGAAAAATCCACCACGACTACTAAAACCCTTAAAACACAAAAATGAGCTATGAAAACATTGAGACATAAAATATAGAGCCAAATTAGCTCTACTTAATAGTACTATGCACTTAACCCTAAGATTTAGGGTTAGCCCATAAAACACAAAAAACAAAATTAAACAGCTATCTTTTAGAAATGAAAAATGAGAAAATGACCTCTTAAAACTTAGAATATGAAAAATGTCAACAGGACATGAAATATAGAGAAAAAACCGGGCTATCCAATGGTAGTTTTCACATACCCATAGTCCCAATATTCACTGAATAAAACTAGAAAAACACCCAATTATCTTACCAATGTCAGTTAAGACATACCAAAACGGTGCTAAAAAAACCAACAAAGGCCTCTTCCAATGTTGGAAGACCACATCCTCCCTCCAATTGAGAGTTTCCACATTATCCTTCACCAAAACCACCATGTTCACACATTTTTCAAAACCCATCTCTGAAATGGGTCCCTGTCAATACTGTATTGACCATAACCTCATCTGTACCATAACACCACCAATCCATCCATACAGAACTGCTTGTTATTACTGCTATTCCAGAAAGAAATCTTGCTCCAGACCTGGTCCATTATCATCTGCAACAGATTCACCTCCCCCTCAACCTGTTCCATCTTCCAGCAAAACCAAAATATCTAGGCCTTCCATCTTGATACCCAGATTATTCAACAAGTTAGACTCTTCCAAAATTATTGCAAACACCACTACAACCACTAGCTCTACCATATCTGTCCCCCTGATGGTAAAGCCAATGCTTCTTCATACTGAAATTTAAGCTGATGAATTTCCAGTTCATTCCCATCCAGACAGTGATGATGAAAATGTGGGAACCATTGAAACACCACCACTCAATCAAATTCAGACTATCAAGGACAAATTCCAAAAACACTCTTCTCAAAAAAAACATCTCATTCTAAACTACTTCAAATCCACTCCTGCCAAAGATCCACAGGAAATTGAGAAAAGAAGACACCTCATCCACCAGTTCAAGACTAATGCTGAACACTTTGTTTCATCTCTTGATTCTCTTCTGTAATTGATTCTTGCCTGAAGCTCTTGATTTAGAAAAAAAAATTAAAAATTCCTCAGTTTAAAGTCTTGGGGGACTCCTCCTCAGTTTTAAGTCTTGGGGGACTAACAACCCTCATTTTATAGTCTTGGGGGACTCAAAAACACTCAGTTTATAGTCTTGGGGTCTCTAGAACCCTCAGTTTATAGTCTTGGGGGACTCAAAACCTTAATCACAAAGACAGAACCAGAGATCAAACCATTAAAGAACAAAGAAAATAAACTGAAATTCTGGGGTAACTGTTCTGAAGAGCAGCCTGCTTATCAGTTACCCCAAGCTTGCGTTAACTAACTTCAGAGACTCCCCCTTTGGATGCCCTCTTCCAGAATTACACCAAAATCACATTATCAGTCTATTTTCCTGAAGGACTCAACCATCAAACCATCCTCAGTTTATAGTCTTGGGGGACTATACCATTTTCTGTTTAAATTCTTAATGGACTGACCTCAGTGTTCAGTTTAAAGTCTTCACAGACTTTTCAAACTTTGCATAAAACAGACAGAGCCAATTCCATGCACAATACTCTGCAACTGCCCTACTGAACTTCCACTTTCTCTTCATCATCTACAAATCACTGATAAATAAATTTCTTTTATCTCTTTTCTCTTCATTGTTGTCCCCTCACAGATAATAGCCGTATCCCCAGATTTTTACCCATCAGATATCCCTTGTTTCACTGCTCCCATGAACTATGCTTGCAAACAGTGTATCCACATGTGCAGACCTTGCACCTACACTCTTCTAAATCCTGAAGCCAAACGCTACAACAGGGCCTTTGATTCTTGCAACTCCAAAAAGAAAAAATGTGACAGAGACCCAAATTATCCTATACCACCACCTTTACCTTCACACAAATACACTTCTAGATCTCCTACCAGATCCCCAGAACTAGGTCCAGCTTCCTCTTCTCTATCTTCAGCTCCATCCAAAAGATCACACTTTTCTGTTCCAAGAACTCTCTCCAAAAGACCTACTTTATCATCCCAAGAAACAGCCTTTCTCTCTGAAAATCTAGCTAAAAAAGCTTCAAAATTAACTCCCAGGCTGCTAGACTGCATCTAGGCAGCCCTCCCACCTTGCTAGGAAGCAGAAATCAGTCTCAAAACTGCCAAATTCAACCAGAAAACATCCAAAATACACCAGTAAACAACAACTCCATGCAACAACCTCCTAGTGCTCCCAGAGCAATGGGCACAACAATTTCTTCATCGAAAATTACCAAAAACTCTAAGACTTCTAGAAGACCTGAAAAAAGACTTTTCAGTGTGTTCTAGTATCTAAGTATGATTTAATAGTGAATATTAATGGTAAAACTACTTATTGATAAATTATTTAGTGATTAAACCTCAGGGGAAGACTAATAAAATAGTTATTCTCAATATAAACTCACAATACTTGGATTTTTATATGTGCTAGTGGTGGAAAATACATCAATGAAATATAGTTATAGATTATATAAAGATAATATCAATTTATAAATGCTTTATAATATATTTATATATGATAATTATTGTGTAATAGTGTTTGTTTAAGGGTTAGTAGATAATTGATTTCAAATAACCCATCAAATCCTCCCTTACTTACACAAAAATCCACTGGAGTGCACAGACCTTCAATCAAGATGATGTCACTGATATCCCGGGAAATTAAAGAACTGTGAGGACCCATCACCTCCCTATAGCATCCACTTCAAGCAGTTTCAACACCCAGACCTCCAGTAAGGACCCTCCATCACAATTAATGATACCACAGACCCATACCATAAATATAATAAACAGATAAAAGCAGATACCATAAAGAAACAGGTAAAATAACTCATCCAAAGAGTATATAATGAAACCCATATCATTTAAAGGAACCAAATTAACTGTCCAAGACCCCAACAACATCCCCAAGCATCTATATTAACCCAGAAATCATATCCCAACCCATAAATCCATGAAAATACATCCAAGGAAGCAGTTTAAGTTGTCCAAAATGGATATGTCAAGAGGTCTTTCAAGTCAAGAAGGTTTTATAGGGAGGTCCAATAGCATTAATGACAGTTTTTAAGGAATTCAAACTCAAGTACATATTTTCCTATGTTCAGAATTATTAACTAAATAATAAGAGGTAAAGAATTGTATTATTATTAAATTTAATGGATTAGAATTACATTTAATATAAATACTAAGGCAATAATAAATAGTAATAAAGGATTGTAAATAGTTGTAATAAAATAAGTAAGTAATGAATGAATAAAAAACAACCAAGAGAGAGGCCTTATATAGGCAAAGGAGGGACAAAACACCGCAATGAAATTCTAAAAACAGTAGTATGAGAGAGAGAGAAAAAGAATATTCCAGAAGGAGTATTTTCAAATAATAAATTTGTTTTAAAAAGAAGGCGTCAAAAAGATGTATTTACAGAGTATGTCAGAAATACATCAATTTATTTAATATTTACTGTAGAAGTCAATTCTAAATAAGATATTTGAATTTTTTGTATATACTTATTTTTATTTGAATAATAAAATTTTATTTTAATTAAAAATCTATTTTTTAATATAAATCTTTATTTCTTCCAACCTGTCAAATGAGAATGGTGTTACAGAAAAAAAATGTAAGGGACAATTTTATATTATATTTTAATTATTCATTTAATTTTATCATTCTGTAATTAGTTAATTTATTATAAGTAATTTTAATGTAACTAATTTATAATTAAATAATTAAAATAATAAGGCGTGGCTTCATCCAGTAAATAATTAATTATTTCACTGGGTAAGTCTAGCAGCCTGGCTGACACTCCCTCACTCTAAAAAAAACAATAAAAAAATGCTATGGTTTTTTCTTTTTATATTTCTATAGCAGAGTAGAAAGATTAGATATTTCCTTCCCAGGTACCCAAGAGTCATATTCAGAAGATTTTTTCTTGAATCTCAATAAGTATTCTGTACCTTTTTCAGCAGTAACTATTCTGTCATTTAGAATCTTATCCATTTCTGCTGTCTCAGTGATTTCATTAGGGGTCTTTTTTGGTCTTCCCCTCTTTTTGGGAAATAAATCACTATTGGATGTGTAAGGTTTCAAAAGAGATTTTGGAAAAACAGGATGTTTTCTGTCATATGGAGAATACAAAATAACTTCAACTACATTATCACAAACCATTCTTATTACAACAAATAAACCAACAAATGGGTCTTTCAATTTGTTATTACCTTGTAAATTGAAGTGGAACATAGAAATCAACACCTTATCACCCTTTTTAAAAGTGTATTCTTTATGGGATTTGTCCCATCTCTTCTTCTCATATTCAAATGATTTTTCAATACATTTTTGAGCATGACTTCTGCAAAGTTGTTGCATTTGAAGAAAGGATTATACACCAAGATGTAAATTCAATTTAGGTATTTTATTATTGAAAGTTTTAGCAGGAGTATTTGGAACATATCCAAGCCAGAGCTCAAAAGGCTTTCTTTGAGTAACAGAATGAACAGTGCTATTATAAGCAAATTCCAACCCAAGCAGTAAGGTAGCCCAATCATGAGTGAATCTGTCATTGTCTTTATACTCAAGGCCAAAGGCACAGTACCTTTTTATCATGTCCTATAGAGTCTAAATCATTCTTTCAGTTAATCCATCAGTCTGATGGTGATGGGTAGTAGATAGTTTCAGATCACAACCACAAACATCCATCAGAGACATCCAAAATTCAGAAGTAAATTTAGGGTCTCTTTCAGAGATTATGGCTTTAGGAAAACCAGCAGTATTAAAAATATGAGACCACCATAAGAAAGCTAATTCTTTTGTGGAAACATCCTTGTGAGTAGGGATAAATTTACACATTTTGGTGAATCTGTCCACAATAACCCAACAAGAGTTATAACTGTCTTTTCCAGAAATAGGTAATCCTTTTACAAAATCCATTTTTATTATCTGCCATGGTACATAAGGAGGTTAAATATGTTGCATTAATCCAGCTCTCTTACCAGTCTATATTTTTGATTTTTGGCAAGAATCACAAGATTAAACATACAATTTGGTGTCTTCAGACATATTAACCCACCAAGCAGTGTTTTTAATTCTGATCATTGTTTTTTCAAGATCAAAATTTCCAGCCAATATGTCATCATGACAAATTTTCAAGATGATTTCTTTCATAGAAGGAGGAATAACAATTACATTACTCAACTTTCTTCTATAATATAGATATCCTTCATCAATTGAAAATTTACCTTTCTCCAATTCCTTCTGGTACTTTGTTGGAAGGGTTTTAATTAATGCTTGTATTGAAGCATTCTTTGGATCATTTAATATGGTGCATAACCTTTTTAAGTCATTTTCCTCATCATATGAATCCAGAATAAGCTGTAACAGCTCTTCCTCCATATCAACCACATATATCCCATGAATATGAATAATTTCATCCTCAGGATCATAAGCAGGATTAGAGTCATCATTTGGTAAAGGTCACCTTAATAACATATCCACATTTGAGTGAAAAATACCAGCCCTATGAATAATTGTCATTCTCCTTCTGTATTCCGGAACAGCTAACTGCCATCTGAACATATGTCTGTTAGGTGTTTTCAAGTTTAAAAGGGATTTACCTTCACTGCAGTCAGTAAAAAGTTCAAATTTCTGGTCATCTAGGTAATAATGTAGCTTTTATAGAGCCAACACTACGGCTAAACAATCAAGCTGAGTGGCACCATATTTCATTTCACTATTTCTCAAGGTTCTTGAAATATAACAAATTACTACTTCTGATACTTTATCATTAATCACTTGTTTTTGATGGAGGGCAGCACCAAGACCAATAAAACTGGCATCAGTGTACAAGACAAATGGTTGATTAAAGTCAGGTAAAGCAAGAATTGGTGCTGACACCAAAAAGTATTATATAGTGTCAAAAGATCTCTTTCTTTCACTATTCCAGACAAAAGCAACATCCTTTCTAGTCATTTGGGTAAGGGGTAAAGCTATGACTAAGTAATTTTTAATATACTGTCTATAGTATCCACACATTCACAAAAAACTCTGGAGCTCTCTAACCGTGGTAGGAGCCTTCACCTGCTGTATAGCTGCCACTTTATTTTGGTCAACACATATCTGTAACCCTGAAACAACATGACCCAGCACTTTTAAGGAATGAAAAACAAATTTACATTTCTTCAAAGCAAGTTTCATATTTCTTTCATCCATTTTGTGGAACACTTTACACAGGTGGTTGAGATGGTCCTTAAATGTTTTTGAGAATGTGATGATATAATCAATATAAACCATCAACCATCCTTCAATCATCTTCTGATGGAATTTGTTATCAACAAATTTTTGAAAACTGAAGGGGCATTTTTACGGCCAAATGGCATCCTAATATACATACAAATACCCATATGAGTAGCAATCATAAGAAAATTCTGGGAATTCTTCTCAACAGGTACCTGGTGATATCCCTTGTTACCATCCAAGCAGCTTATATATTTAGCACCTTGTAAGCTAGCATGTATAAATCTAATTCTAGGTAAATGGTAGATATCATCATCAGTATAACTATTTAATGCTCTGTAATCACCACATAACCCGGCTTTATCTTTCTTATAAGAAGTTAGGACAGGTGAGATAACACAATATTTAGGTGTTTCAACTACCTTTTCAATAATATTCATTTTCAAAAGGGTAGAGATATTATCCTCAATATCTTTTCTCTTTGTGGGAGAAGCAGGGTAAGGCTTCTTCTTCAAACTAGGTGGTATGTCAGTTAGTGGACAAGATAATAAAAGTTTCATTTCTTACTTAACTAATCCTAGCTCATGTGACCCATGAGCAAAGGCCATAAGAAAAGATTTTTTCAATTTAATGATGGAATCTTTATCATCACCAGAAAGTTGTTCTCCAAAAGCATTGTCAATTTCAGACATAAGAGCATGCATTTCCTTTGTAGACCTTCATTTATATTGAATCACAGAATTACATGTGTTCAATTCTGGTTTTAACAATTTTTTAGGGGAGGAAATCTTAAATTTTCTCTTCCCATTTATCCCCATTGTGAAGCATTGATTTGAAGGATCTAATTTTATTCAATATTTAGTTAAAATTTCATTTCCTATAATAAACCAACTGCTTAAATTATCATTTTTCATGACAAAAAAATCACAAATAGCTCATACAAAACCATGGTTATATTTAAAAAACACTGTGGCTTTGTATTTACCAATGGGGGACAAAAAGAGCCATAACCTCTCCGATTTTCAGAAATGATAGGCATCAGTTTTGATTTATAGTCTTGATCCACTGAAGCAAGTGCTTTTTTAGATACTACACTTGCTTCAGCTTCAGAATCCAGAATTACTTCAATGCTGGTTCCATTGATCAAGGCTGGTGCTTTGAGAGGGGCAACAACAATTGAGCTATCTTCAATGTTCCTTATGATCTCATCATCCTCAACGATAGATAAATCATTATTATCAATATCAATAGTATTTAAATAATGAATATCTTCTTCCAAAATCAAGATTTCTTGTTGAGATTCATATGAAATATTTCTGGCACAATCACATGAAGTATCTTCCAGTTCTATTGTGTCATCAGCCTGCTCCCCAGTTTTTTCAACAAGATTTATCGTCTTTTCACAAACATGGCCTTTCTGCCAAGGCTTTTTGCACTTGAAGCAAGTGTTTGTTGCTTACTTTTTTGGTGCAACAGGAGCAGAGGGTTTACCAACCTTTTCCAGAGGTTTCTGTTAGTAAGTGGAGGATTTCTCCAAAGGGGTCCTAGGAATGAATCTTCTGGCATCATAGTTGTTGTTTAGAAGGATCTCATTGCAAGTTTTAATGAAAGAAGAAGTTTCTCTGGAGAACTCAGTCCTAGCCACTATCAAGTCTCTCAAAGACATTGGCAATTTATAAAGGATCCTGTCCTTCCATTACTCAAACTCCATATTTGGGTCCATTGCCCTCAAGATTTTTACAAGTTTCATTAAGAACTCAATAGGCTTATCAGTAGAAGAGCTATATCTAGTTTCCTCATACTGCCTTTGTTGAGCCATCCTGAACTTGGAGCCACCAAGTTTTGCTTTAATCAATTTTTTCCAGTCTACCCATGAGTAGTCATTCCTATCCAGGAGAACAGATTCATACCACATTAGGGAAACATTGGTAAACAAAGAAATTAACTTAGACACAATTTCCTCATCTGGGAGTTCGTAGGGAATTTTCAAGTTATCAATTCTGAAAATGAATAGCTGCCAATCAGAAGAAGAATCACCATTGAATGTTGGGTACTTGTCAAGTTTTGGCCAATTCTTTTGATTTGAAGTAGCCTCCTTAGTATTAGCTTGTTTCTGAGTTAGAAGCAGCTGTAACTTCTCCAATTGTGCAGTAATCTCATTCTTTAATACTTCTGTAGAAGATCCTGATGCATCATCAATTTTTGATGGAAACTCAGTGGCATCAACAGGCATTTCTGAATCTAATTTTACTTTAGATGAGCTAGCAACAGGTAAACTTAGAGCATCCTGTACCATAAGTTCCTTCAAACAAGTTTCAGAATGTTTTTGATCATTAAACAATGAATTCAATTTTTCTTCAATGGTTGTTAGTCTGGTTTTCACTCTTGGAAGACTAGATAAACTCTTATTGACTGTTGCAAAAGATAACTGGGTTTTATTTTGAAAAGATAAATAATGATCACTCAATATTTTCAGGTTCATCTTATCTACCTCTAGATCTAGGCAACAGGTAGATACAGTATCTTTCAGTTTAGACAAATAATTTTTGATATTTTTCCATAAAGCAACTTTCTTTTCATGGGTTGCATTGTAATGAAACAAATCATCAGAAACTCTCTGTAACTAACTCCTCAATTCTTGATAACCCTCTTCAGTTAACAAACTATTATATTTCTGAGTCAACTGCATGATGTTCATTGTATTATTTTGTTTAGCAATAACATCCCTCAAATATTCATCATTAATGTTAGCTACATCTGGAATGTTTCTCAATAAGGAAACAGAGTAGCTTTCCAGATTCTCATAAAACTCAGGCTCAAGTGTTTCATCAATAATAGCCATATCAGGATTTTTCATTGAAGTAGCAATTAGAACTAAAGGATTAGATACATTTGAAATTTTAGCAATTTGTCTACTGTTCTCCGCCTCTACAGGTCTCACAGTCTCATCTCCTCTTCCAGAATTACCTGAAGGAACTGAATCAGTTACAAGAAGTGGTACTTGAGATTCAATAGAGGGGCTTACCATGGCTTGGTAAAGACTTTGATCAGGTTTTTCTTTCTCCTTCTTCCTTATTGATAGGGATGAGGAGGTGTTGGATTGAACTGATTTGTTCTTGAAGGACCTGCCTGAGGTGCTTGTTGCTGTTGCTGTTGAGACAGATAATCCCACTGGGTGTTCAGCCAATCCCACTGCCACTTTAAGACTTCCACCTTTTCTTGTTGCTGGGGGGCCATTTGTGAAAGGGCTTTTGGAGGAGGAGGTTTCTTCTTCTCTTGAAGAAAAGACTCTATGTTTCTTACCTTGTCTTCTAGACAGTCTATCCTTGACCTCAGCTTGAAGTTTTCTGTCCTAAACTCCTTGATGTGAGTAGAGAGATTTTTTACCTGCTTTTTTAAGGGAATTTGTTTTATCTTGAAGCCTTTGGAAAGCTCTTCTGGGGGGTTTATTGAAGGTTTTTCTTCCTGGGCATCTGTCTCTACCACAATCTCCACTTCCTCCATTTCCACATCCTGATTGATTCAATGATTTATTAATTTGAGCTAATTTTTTAGTTAAAGGAGGACTCACAGAAGTAGCCTCATCATAATCAATCAGATCTAGTTCATCTTCACGTGCAGCAGAAAAACCTTGGTCAGAAATCATTCTAAATCTAACCTGAGGTGAGGGAATGACACTGGACAAACTACGCACAAGGTCGAGGGTGTTCCTGGAAGTTAGATGAGGAGAGTAATTTAGAAACTTCTTCAAAGCACAGAGGAAATGTTCAAGGAAATGATTCGAAGATGACTCAAAGAAAGAGCTATTTCTAGGAGATCAGGTTGTCCAGTGACAGTATAATTTAATTCTCCATAGTTCTCATTCTTTGGTACTACTATGTCCTTTTTCAGGTGTTTTAAATTCTTTAAATGGCACCTCTTCAACGCACTCCTCCTACGGATGCTGTAGAGTAGACTTCTACAGTCACCTTGCTGCAGGAAGAATCCAAGGGAGTTGGAAAAACAAAAGGAAATCCCTGTCCCTCTAAGTCAACGTAAGATTCAATTAACTAAGCTTGAAGATCTGCTTGAAGAGTTGGATAAGTTGAAAATCTGAGAGAAAGACTTTGGGAGTGTTGGAAAACTATAATATAGAAAAAAAATAGGTGCAATAGATGATTACACCCCCAAAACAAATACCTAATACCAGATTACAATGATAAAAGTCACAGAAAATACTTAGAAGAAGCCGCAACACTTACCCCAGAGACTGAAATGTACAGTAAAGTACCCCAGAAACTACCCTTGGGATGATCTGTTCAAAGGTGCCTTATTAAAGGTCTGCCCCAGATTTACCCAGTTTCCCACCAAAATTAAAGAGTGTTCTATATTGTATTTTTATTTTATAAATTTTTTAAGAAAAGAAATAAATTTGAGTCACCAAGGATGAGAGCTATCCAATGATAACCTATATGTTGATATTTTTTATTATAATTGTTGTTATATGTTAAATATTGTTAATTATCAAAAAAGACCCTTGTTATCAAAACTAAAAGACAGAAACATGTAGAAGACTAAGATTGTCCCTTCCCATATGATTCTCCTGCTCCAGACCTTTCCAATAATACCCTAAATGCATATGATCTACAATAAACTATTGATCTAGTAAGCATAATAGCTTTCTAACTAAATTTTGCCACAATAGCCAAACTTTTGGCACAGTGAACAAACTTTGCAAAGTGACCCAACTTTGCACTGGTGATCAGACTTTTCTACAGAGACAAAACTTTTCAACGGTTCCCAGACTTTTCTGCAGTGACCAAACTTTGCACTGGTGATCAGACTTTTCTACAGTGACCAAACTTTGCCACAGTGCCCAGACTTTTCTGCAGTGACCAAACTTTGCACTGGTGATCAGACTTTTTGCACCAATGACCAAAATTTTCCACAATGACCAACTTTGCCACAGTGACTTCTCTTTTGCACCAGAAAATCACTGGAGCGCACCGGAAAAAAAATCGCTACTCCATGAGCACACTGCATCCACCAAAAATACTAAGAGAGCCCTAGAAAATCCAGTAAAACCAATACCCAATCCATGAAACCATAAAATAACAATAGGAATTCCAACATATATCCATTCCAAAACACCATAAATCCTCCAAAAATAACCATAAATCCACCCAAAAAAAATCCAGTTAACTCCCTTCAACCAAATTAACACCTGCTAAAACCATGATTTTCTTCAAACCAAGGTCCAATCAAATTTTCACCTAAGTAGCCTACCCAGATTTAGAATTCCACATCCTCCCTCCAATATGGAATGTCCCCATTTCATTCTGAATCACATAAAAAACTTTTCCACCATCATTTCAATAAAAATTTTGCTTCTAAAGTTTACTCCCATTGATTTTTGATGCTTCATTATGCTGAGTATGAAAGAGTAGGCTTTAAACCCTACTGAGCTAGAACTGCAATGATCTAGACACTGCCATGAGGTCCT
Organism: Hemileia vastatrix; assembly: GCA_030280995.1. Taxonomy (NCBI): domain Eukaryota; kingdom Fungi; phylum Basidiomycota; class Pucciniomycetes; order Pucciniales; family Zaghouaniaceae; genus Hemileia; species Hemileia vastatrix. The sequence continues at coordinate 25,244,324 of JASXTE010000011.1, forward strand.
CCAAACTCCTCTACCATTCACCTCCAACAAAAAAAAATTAAGAGAGTGGGCTTTCATCTCCACTGAGCCAGAACTGCAATGATCTGGACATTGCCATGAGGTCCTCCAATTTCCAAAATCACCAACTACAGAAAAGAAAATTTAGAGAGTGGGCTTTCATCTCCACTGAGCCAGAACTGCAAAAATCTGGACATCCCCATGAGGTCCTCCAATTTCCAAAAATGACCTCCACTTGAATTTTCTTGAGTCATCAAGCGCAAAAATCACCAGTTTATAGTCTTAGAGGATTTCCACCTGCATCAAAACACCAATGCTAGAGATCAATCTATAAACAATAAAGCATATAAAAAAACTTTGTGGGGTAATTGTGTATAGAGTTTCCAACTCATCAATTACCCCCAAACTTGCCAATATAAAATCTTGAAGGTTCCCCAATGAACACTTCTAACTAAAAGAAATCCTCCTCAAATCTTGACCATTATAATTCCTAGTTTTGTTGACATCTTCAGTTTTTCATGGTCTTGAAGTTTAGGACCAATCATAAATGATCTTGAAAAGAATTTCAGTTTTAAGTCTTGATGGACTAGCAGAATAAATAAAATAATTATATAATAAAAGAAAAAGAGAAATTAAATTAAAGAAAAATAAAAAAATAAAAGATGTCCCCCAGCCATTTGGATGAGCTAAACCCCTGACATCATACCCACATCCAAGTGCACCTTGATTGTGGATACACAGGAAAGCAAAATTAAAAATATGACATAAAATGAAATTTTTGAAATAAAATTATTTTTGAAAATAATAATTTTTTTTTAAAAATAAAATTTTGAAAATTTGAAGATTTGAAAAATGATAATTTAATGAAAATCAAGGAAACAAACTAATGATCAATGGGTGGACTCCCTCCAATTTGTAAAAATGATTGGAGACCACAAGTGATCATCCACCCCAATACAACAAAAAAAATGAAACAAAACAAAATTCTTGAATCCAGACTTCCAAAAGATTGTGCTGTGTTGACGTAAGGTTCCAGTTTATAGTCATAGAGGACTACCTATATAACAAAAAACAAAGCCAGGATTCAACTAGAAACAGAGAAGGGTTGGAAACAAACATTATGGGGTAATTGTGAATAGAGCTGCCAGCTCATCAATTACCCCCAAACTTGCCAATATAAAATCTAGAAGGTTCCCCTGTGAAAACTCCTATCAAAATTTGTTTCCCCCTCATATTTTCACCACATAATAAAATTTTAAAATTGAAGTAATGATTGATTTTTCAAAAGACTGTGAGATTTCCTAAAAGATTGATGTTGTAGTTTATCCTCATTTCGGAGTCAAACTTCAGCACTCTTTGTGCCCCTAGGGTAAAACTTCTTCACTTGATCAGCAGCTACCCTCTTCTTTAAGACAACACCATCCAGTTCTTCCAAAACATATGAACCACCAGAAACCTGTACTCTAATCCTATATGGTCCATTCCATCTATCAGCAAACATTTTCCCCCACTGACTTTCCAAACTCCTATTATACACCAACACCATATCACCAGGCTTCAAAGTCTTCCTGAGTCTATGAGCCAACCTTTGATCCCAATACCTGAAAGACTGATCCCTGATCTTGATCATCCTATCATATGCCTTCTCCAAATATTCCTCCTTCTTTTCTAACTGTTGCATTCTAGCACAGAGCAAATCTTCAGTAGTTTTGACTACATCCCAATCAACACCAAGATAAGATTCAGCTTCAAGATCAACCGGTAAAACAGCTTTCTGACCAAAAACTAATTCATAAGGAGAATAACCAGTTGTCCTCTTGGTGGTAATCCTGTCAGCAAATAAAACAAGAGGTAAATTATGCCTCTACTTTTCAGCACTTTTTCCACAAATTTTAACCAAAGAATCCTTAATAACTTGATGCCCACTTTAAGCCATTCCTTCTTCTTCAGGATAATATTGGGTCGCCACCATAACCTTTGAGCTAATTTTTGAAACAGATTCCTTGAAGTTTGCACCAAACTCGGAGCCGCCGTCAACAGTTACCAACTTCATAACACCATTCCTATACACCCATTCCTTCATCAAAAATTCTGCTACATTTTTAGCAGATAAACTAATAAGAGGGACAGCCTCAACCCAACCAGACAAATCATCCCTTGCCACAATCAAGTACTTATATTTACCTTCCTTGATGTGAACAGCATCCAAACTAACCCGTCCAAAGATAGTATTTTCACCAGTAACATTTCCAGGTTCTTTTGGCCTTAAGTAACTTCTTCTCTGACATTCTTCACATGACTGAACCCAAGATCTAACAGCCATCTTCATTCCAGGCCACCAAAATCTATCAGAAATCTGCTTATAAGTTTCTCCAAAGCCCCTATGCCCTAAATCTTCATGATGAGATTCCATCACCAATTCTGACCTTTTCTTTGAGATACAACAGCTTGAGGATTCGGATGTCTTCTTTTCATCAACCTTCTACCAGAAAAATAAAAAACAGGTGACTTCTTTTTGATAGCCACCCATTCAGCTTCATCACATTCTTCTGGTTTTCCCAGAGACAACAAATATTTCACCATTAAAAAATAAAACCCAGTCTGGCCCCAAATTTCATCAGAAAAATCCAATAATATAACATCCAAAGGAACCTCCCTGTTCCCAATATCTCCCACTTGTAAATGAGAAATAACTCTCTGAGCATTCAGCTGTTTGCTGAAATTCACACAATCCACCTCATTCAAACATTTTTCCATGCTACCACTATCCTCCTTCAGATCCCAAACATAAACACCATTAACCAACTTCCAATTATCCCAAACAACCACACCATCCTCATCTACAAAAACCTCATGATCAACTAGATCATCAACTTCATCAAATTCAACAAAAATAGAACCAGCCAGTTTAACCTCATGGAGGAGGTATGGAAAGTCCTCAGCACCCTTGGTACTGGCCTTGATTATAGGTATATCTTCATCAAACTCTTCTGAATTGGAATCATCTACTGTAGGTGGTCTTCTTGACTGTCCATCAGGCATAGTAAAAGATTTTCAGGCCTGTGCACTAAATTGAATGAAAAATGTTGAATAAAGTTACCCACCTAGTCATTGGAGCATTAAGTAAACTAGGTGAATTAATCATCTGAATTAAAGATTTAGCATCCACTTGAAGTTCAAAATTTTGACCCCATAAGATATTTTGAAGTTTCTTTAAAATTTTTGCCACACCATAGAGTTCAAACTTTGGTTGTGAATATCTTGATTCCACCTCAGTAAAAACTACAGATTCATACCTAACTGGTCTAATATAACCACCCTTATCCATCTGAGAAAGCACTGCACCAGCAGCCAGCTGACTAGAATCAAAAGCTAAATAAATCCTACCAGCTCCTTCACCATAATCCAACTTATGAAGAATAATATCTTCACCAACCACCTTCTTCAACTTAACAAAAGCTTCTTCACAAGCTTCATCCCATTCCCAATCAGCATCCTTCCTAGTTAACCTTCTAAATGGAGCAGCCAATAATTAGAAATCCCTAATAAAAATCATAACATAAACACATACTCCCAAAAATCTTCTAACTTCAGTAGTGTTTCTAGGTCTCGGCCAAGATTGAATTTTGTTGACTTTCTTCATTGACATAATTCTGCCTTCCCTACACACCACATGACCAAGAATCTCTAGAGCTGGAACATAACAAGAAAATTTCAAACCAGAAATAGTTAAACCAGCTTCTTCAATCCTAAACAACATCCTTTCCAAAGTTACTGCATACTCCCAAATAAACCTCTTAATACCTGGATTCTCCTCCAACACTTCATTATCATAATCAGTTGAGGGACCTTTAATTCAACCATCATCAATAAATATACCAGCATACTGTGGAATTTCATCTTGAAGAATCCAAGCCATTTGTGCTTGATAAACAGCAACAGAATTAGTAGCACCTTGAGGTAATCTAGTCAGCTGTAACCGTCCAAGAGGAGTATCAAAAGTTGTCAGAGGTCTTGAATCAGGATGTAATTCTCTTTCATCATAGCCCCCCCTAATATCACCCAAACCATAACATACCCTTCCAGAAAAAGCATCAACAAATTCCTCTGCACTTGGAGGAATACCAGCATCTTTTATAGTCACCCTATTCAATTCCCTAAAATCATGAACCACTCTAAGATTTCCATTAAGCTTCTTGATACAAAAAACTGGACATGAATAACTTGATGAAAATTTTTCATAAAGTCCAGTCCTAATCCTTTCCCTAACAACTTCAATATAATCATCTTTAAGAGCAGCAGGAATCGGAATTGGCTTGAGTTGCCAAGGTTCATGACAAACAACTGAAATCTTGTAAGGTTCACCATAAGAATGCTTTAAAGCACCCCTCTCTTCTTCCACAAATGCAATAGCCTTCTCCCTCAACACCATCACATCCAACAACAAATTCATCTCCTCACCAGATAACCAACCCTCTGGCCCAAAATTTACAACACCAATCCTATCAAAAGTAATTCTTGAAATTTCAGAAAATTCAGGTGGATTCTTTCTTAAAGGAGTTTCATATGTATCTCTTGAAAAAAGTGGTCTCTTCAACGGAGGATTCAATCCAGTTGGAAGCGCTTCATTGATTAGTTTAACTTTTACAGCAACCTTCTTATATTTTGCCTCTTCCACTTCCACATGTACTTGAGGAATTGAACTCCTTTCATCAACAGAATCTTCATCTTCATCAGAATTAAGAGTGACAGAATTTTTACAAAAAGAATTAGTAGAATCAGATAAAGAAATTTTTTCAGTTTTAATATTTTTTTTTTTTGAAAAAGAATTATTAAAGTTTTTAGAAACAGAATTAATGGAATTTTCAAAAATATTGTTATCTAGTTTTTCATTATGCAGACAATTTTTAATTTGATTTTTATTTTTAGGAATAAGAAAAGAATAATCAAAAGTATGAAAAGTTGGAAATCTATCCTCATGCAGGAGGTTACCAGCATGCCAAGTAGACTCAGCCCTATTGAAAATATCTTTACATAAATAATTTTTTTGTTGATTTTCATTTATCTTAAGATTTTTTTCTTGATTTTTGTCCAATTGTCTCTTTCTATTCCTAGAAAAATAACCAGGAGTGTCCCCAATGCTCACATGTGGGGCCATGGTAATGTTTTTGAAAGGTGTAGAAAAAACCCTAGCAGTGCACAATTGGGAGGACTTACTTTTAGACCCATTTGCCACCACTCCAAAACTTTTCCGCACCAAATTCTGCTCATCCACTTCACCAGTACCCAAATCACCAACCAAATCAAAAATACCCCTAGGGCAATAAACATCATCATTAGGTTCAGGATTCTCATCACAGATACTGTCCATGTTACCTTCATATATGTCCTGCACTGCAGTGACCGCCCCACCAGAAGCTAGAAATTCATGCCTTTTATCCTCATGCTGGAGTAACTCTCTTCTGCAACTGGACACAGACACACCAGTATTTCCAACAAAACCACCAACCAAATCATCACCACACATCACAGAACCCAAATCAACAAACACCTTATCTTGCTTTTTGTTATTCAGACAATTTTTTTGCATTTTCAATTTTTCTTGAGAGAAATCAGAATGAGACATTAGTTGAGAATTATTGTGCAGTTTATACTCATGCTGGAGGCCACCAGTAAGCCAAGTAGGCTTCTTCCTACTGACAACATCTTTACATAAATATTCTTTTGCTGATTTTCAGTTATCTTGAGATTTTTTTCTTCATTTTTGTCTAATGGTTTCTTGCTATATCTAGAAAAACAACCAGGGGTGTCCCCAATGCTCACATGTGTGGCCATGGTAATTTTTTTGAAAGGTGTAGAAGAAACCCTAGCGGTGCACAATTGGGAGGACATACTTTTAGACCCATTTGCCACCACTCCAAAACTTTTCTGCTCCAACAAAATTTTCCCTAAAACATCTTCAGAACTTGAAATAAAATTGAGAGAAAAACTTGAAGAAAAACTGAAACCAGACAAATAATTTGACAAAAATTGACATAATAAAGTAATATTATCTACAAAAAGTTGAGGTTCCACTTGATATATCTCCACTTGAGCTGACCTACTGCAATCCAGGATTTCTTCTTGAGGAGAGATTACAGCACTAGACTGATCAGCCCTATCTACCCTAAAAAAGAAGGGCCACCAACAAAATGATCACCACTATCCTCAAATACACCAGAAGAGGACTTCAAATCTTTTCTCTTCCTAGTGCAAGTGCAACACTGACAAGATGCAGAAACACCAGGCCTAGTTTCCCAACCTTCATCACCTGGGGGTTCCAACCTCATATGTAACCGCCTCATATCCTCCCCAGTAATCTCCAAACTAATCTTAACACCAGACTGATAACCAATCTTGGCCTCAATATCCATCAAAAATGGCCCTAGTAAAACTGTCTTCACAGCTCCTCTAGCCACATAAAAATGAACTTTTCCAACAGCTCCACCTACACCTAACTTTACATGCTCCGCTGGACCAATCAACTCAGTAGCATTCCCACCTATCCCTTTGAGATTTCCTCCAACACCAGCTTTAATTGGCAAATCCAGACTAGTTGCTTGATTCAATGAAATTAAATTTATTTGTGAGCCTGAATCAACCAATGCCTTCAATTCTTTTCCATTTAAAGAAACCACCTAATATCCCAAAGGAGCAGAAAAATGAGTCTCCACCTCATTACCAAACTTCTCCACATTTTCACACATATACTCCACCTCACCAGTAGCCTCTCTTCTCCTATTCAAATGCTTCTTCTGCTTTTCAGCAAGGGCTGGACTAATAGTGAACAATTCACCCAAAGATAATGGAATCTGAAGCTGATTCACCCTTCCCAAAACAACATCCATAGCATTCTCTTGACCAGAAACCACTGGCCTCTCGTAATGAGCCTTAATCCTAGCAACCTTTTCCCTAGAAGACTCCTGAGGTCCCACATTACCAACATCACACATCTCCACATCAGAACTATCCCCATGAACCTTTCCATCCAAAGAGACCAAACCAGAACCATTAACAGTAGTTCTAACTCCCTCCATTGGCCCACTAGAGCTTGGCCTAGGAAAAGAAGCCAAAGGCACATCCTCCTCTGTATCTGAACCATCATCCAAAGGCATAGGATCACCATTAAGATTAAAAGCACCAAAACTAGGGGGACCCATATCAGCTATCCCCTTCTGCATCTTACAAATCTCTTCAGGCATATAAATCTTCTTGGGATCTTCAGCCTTCTTAGAATCCGCCTTTCCACCTCTTGACCTTAACTGATTAGAAATACTGCTTCTAGCTTTAGAAGCAGCCGCCCTCCTAGCAGCTTCCACACCATATACACCAGCCATATACTCACCATCCCCCTTAACAACCTTTACTAACTCCAAATTACCATATGAAGTAGAAAAAGTAGCCTTACTAACCTCTTTTTCCTTCCCCTTATCTCCAGAATTATTTCCAGTACCAGAAGAAGCCTCAGTAGGCAATTCCTCAAACCTAGCTCTCTTTTCACCCATACTATTCCTCCTCACCAAATCCAAAGGAGCCTGACCTTCACTGGGCTTGATAAAAGATCCATCAGGAAACTTAAATACCTTTCCATCAAATTTTACTCTACCAGCAGCCTGATCCCTATTCAAAGTCCGACAATCATTAGACTTATTTCCCTTCTGGTTACAGTAGGAACAAATCCAAAAATCAACAGTACCACCATTCCTCCTATCATAACCTCTACTTGAATAAGATGATGAAGAAGAAGCTGAAACCCTGCTGGCCTTCTGAGTTTCTTGAACAAAAATTTTCAATTGCTTTGTTAAGTCAGCCAATTGATCCACCATCTCCTTATCCACATTCTCATCCACCTTAGGAACTGGTTTCCCCAACTGAGCTTTTCTTGCCTCCTGAGCCTTCTTCATAATATTGTTATTGTCAGCCAAAACTTCATTAATTTTGCTGACATACTGTGTGCAGGTTTCTTGATAACTGTCCACAGCCAAAAGCTTGAGGTGAGACTCAACCAATTCTTTAACCACCTTAAGAGAAGGCAACTTCTGCTCCCCATTAGGTAAGGTTTTCATCAAACCCTTCCTAGACAACTCCTTTAACACATTCATTTTAACATCCCTCCCAAAAGCAGACCAAAATAAATCTTTGACTGCATTTTCATGAGCCAATTCCTCTACGTCCACCAGATATTCCACCACAGTTTCAAAACTACCAACAAATTTCCTATAACTCACCAAAGAAGTTATTCCACCCTGAACTTGCCATTCTCCTACAACCTTATTTAAATCCACCATTGAATATCTGACTCCCCATCTGTCCACCATTTCCCTACTAAGCCTTTTCCAATCTCTAGTCTTATAACCCTCCATACCAGTAATCTCCTTCTCAACTTCACTATCAACAATGAAAAAGATTACCTGCTTCACCATATCTAATTGAGAAGCCCCATCAATTCCAGCAGCAGCCTCATACACCACGGGAAATCTAGGGGTGAATTGCTAGCAATCCCCTCTCTTGAAATTTAGAGTGTCCCTTAAATATGCCAGGTTTATGAATACTTTATAAACATAATTAAATTAGAGTTAGATTTACATTTATTCTCAGATTGATTATAGACAGAATATCAACTGATTCAAAATTATGCACAAGTTGATCCTCAAGAACTTGATTTTGGTCCTCTGATGAGCACAAATTGAGCACAAATTGATCTAACCTAAGCTTATGCATATATAATAATTCAGGATACTTGCTCTATTAAATTTGTTAATAAAATAAAATATTGATGAATTTATATAAAAAAAAAATTTTTATGTAAGATATTAAATTATAAATTTAGGCATCATAGGAGGGCACTTAATAGAACTTAATTATACTATGTGACACCTTAATACTGTATCACGCAGTTTGAAACATTTAAAACAAAATGAGTCATGATGGGCAATGAAATTGCTTGGACAGACACTTTCAAAATTAATACTGACCATAATACACAAGTATGAAACCTTGGCATCAATCCAATAAAAGATTTTCCTTCCGATAAATGGATTTTTCTCAGTTACTCCCTGCTAAAAAGTGTCCTTCTGAGGTTTGTCTGACCTTCAGGGGGGTAATTTGGCCACATCACACTACTTCTATTTCCATGATTGACCAAAACATCATCCTCATTTGCATCTAAAGAGTTGATCTCATCTGACTGTGGCTGATCAAAGGGGTCCATTACAAGTTTAGCCAAAATTTTGGTGAACACTTTTTTGATGGATAGTGACTAACTGATGCTTTCCGAAATTGTCCACCTCAAGTTAGGATAAACTTCAGGAGGATAAATTTATTATGAATACCAAATTAACTGAAGAATACTTTTGCCCTAGCTACTCTGCATCATAAAAGTGTCCAACTGAGGTTTAGCCATAATTCAGGTAGACACTTTTGGAAAGGCACAGTCTGATGGGTTTAATATCTATATATGGCAATAAGTATCAGTTTTTTATCAATATGGAACTAGAATTAATTTAATATGGCCAAAGTGTCCACCTGAAGTTTGGCCAAAATACAGGTGGAAATTTTTATGAGGATTACTTGATGAAATGAAGAAGACTTGCAATTACTTTCCATCATAAAATTTTCAAACTTAAGTTTATCAAAAATTGTGGTGAAACTTTTGCCAGATCCAGTCATATGGGATCAATTCTCTATATGGAAATGAGAATCAATTTTTAGTCAATCATGGCATTAGAAGTAATTTTATATGGAAAAACTTTCCACCTGATTTTTGGCCAAAAAAAAGTTGGAAATGTTTATGAGGAATACCAGATTAACTAAAGAAGACTTGCACCCTACTACTGTCCATCATAAAAGTGTCCACCAGAAGAATTCTCAAACTTGTGGTTGACACCTTTGGCCTGGTCCAGCCATATGGGATCAATTCTGCATATGAAAATGAGGATTTAATTTGGACAATCATGGTACTAGAAGTAATTTGATATAGATAAAGTGTCCAACTAAATATTGGAAAAAAATCAGTTGAAAACTTCATTTAGTTTTTCAAAAAATCAAATTAAGTAAAATTTTATTCCTGATGATGCCCATTTTATCCAACACCTCTTCTGAGCCTTGAAAGTAGGCATTTAGCTTGAATTTTTAATCTCATATAAAATCCATATTATTCAACCTATTTCTTTTTATCCCTTTTTTTTCTTTTAGATATCAATTAATTTTATGTAAAACAAATCATAATTTTTTTTTACCTGTATTTAATAAAATTATTAAAGGTTTAACATCTTCCTTTAAGCATTTGGCACATGTTTTTTTGCTATACTAATTAAAATAATAATATACTGGTAACAAAAAATTGATAAAATGATAAAATATTAATAAAACAGAAAGATCAAATACCAGTGGATATGTTTTAAAGAAATACCAGTTGCACTGAAGAAGATCTGCACCCTAGATACTTACCATCAAAAAAGTGTCCAGCACAAGTTCGGCCGAAATTGTGCTGGACACTTTTGGTCAGTTGCAGTCATATGAGATCAATTCTCGCTATGGCAATGAAAAAAATTTTTTGGATAAAAAACTTCACTAGAAGTAGTTTTACATAGCCAAATTTTCTACCTAGATTTCATCCAAACCACAGGGGCACAATTTTTTATCTTTGAAAAAAAGTTAATTTAGTACAATTTATCCCTGATGGCTCTCATTTGCTTCAACACCTCTACTGGCCTTTGATAGTAGGAATATTACTTGGATTTCTTTTTTCATATTTGATCCCTTTAACTTAATTTTTTATTCCTAATATTGCTTTTGGATACCAATTAATAGTTTTTAAAATAAACTATTTTCATATTTTTATACATTTATTTAATAATATTATAAATGGCATAACATCACCTGGTATGCATTTGGCACATGACTTTTTTCTATACTTATAAAATTAATAATATAATGGTGACCAAAAATTAATAAAATGATATTAATGAGTGAGGAACAAATATAAAATACTAGTAGAAATGTTTGTAAGAAATACTAGATAGACTGAAGAAAAATTCTACCCTAGCTACTCTCCATCATAAAAGTGTCCAGCACAAGTCCGGCTGAGCTTGTGCTGGACACTTATGGTCAGGTGCAGTCAGATGGGAGCAATTCTCTCCATGTAAATGAAGATAAATTTTTGATATAATATTCCACTAGAAGTAGTTTGATATGGCAAAATTTTCATGCTGAAGTTTTGGTAAAGCTCAAGTGGATTTTTTTTTATTTTTACAAAAAAAAAATTTAGTGCAAGTTTATCCCTGATTGTGCTAATTTAATTCAACATCTCTTTTTTCTGTTTATGGCAGGAATTTAACTTGGATTTTAATTTTCATCTTTGATTTATTTTATTTTACTTTATTCCTCTCATATTGCTTTTGGATAGAAGTTTATTTTTTGTAAAATAAATCATTTTCATATTTTTTTACCTTTATTTAATAATATTATAAAAGGTGTAACATCACCCAGTATTCATTTGGCACACAATTTTTTGCTATACTGATAATATTAATAATATAATGGTGACAAACAATTAATAAATTGATAAATATGAGTGAGGCACAAAGATTTAATAACAGTGGAAATGTTTATAAGAAATTTCAGATGATTAAAAATGACTTGCACCCTGGCTACTCTTCATGATAATAGTGTCCAGTACAAGTTTGGCCAAACTTGTGCTGGACAATTTTGGTTGAATGCCGTCAGACGCAATCAATTCTTTTTATGGAAATGAGACTGAATTATCACTCCATAATTGCACTGAAAGTAGTTTTATATAGACAAATTGTCCCCTGGAAGTTTGTCCAAACCTAAGGTAGAAAATTTTTTCTTTGGTAAAAAGTAAACTTGATCCATGTTAATCTATGATGGAGCCCATTTGTTCTGAAGCCTCTACTGGCTCATGATAGCAGAAATTATACTTAATATCTTTATTTCATGTTTGATTTCTTTAATTTTAATCTTACCCTTTTATTTATCCTTTAGCTTTTAAATATCAATTTTATTTTGGTAAAACTGATAACTTTCACATTTTTTTACATTTATTATATTATATTATTAAAGTTGTAAAATCATCCAGTGTAAATTCATTACACATGTTTTTGCAATACTAAAAACATTAATAATATAATGGTGACTAAAAAATAATCAAATAATAAATATGGATGACACAGAAAGATCAAATACCCATAGACATTTTTAAAATGAATATAAGATTAACTGAAGAAGACTAGCACCCTAGCTACTCTCCATCATAAAATTGTCCAGCAAAATTTCAGCTGAGCTTGTGCTGGACACTTTTGGTTGCATGCAGTCAGATGGGATAAATTTACTCAATGGAAGTTAAAATGAATGTTTGCTCAATCATTGCACAAGAAGTAGCTTTATACTGCTATACTATCCTCCTGATTTTTTGGAAAACCTCAGGTGGACACTTTTATTAATTTTTAAAAAAAGATAACATATTCCAAATCTAGAACTGGTGGTGCAAATTTGGTCTGAAAACTCAAATTATCTTTGATGGCAGAACTTTTATTTGAATTTTTAATTTTATATTTAATCACTTTTATTTTACTTTTTTATTTCTCTTTTTGCTTTCAAATATCAATTTATTTATTGTAAAACTAATACTTTTCATATTTTTTTTACTTTTATTTAATAAGATTATGAAAGATGTAGCATCTCCCAGTATGCATTTGGCTTACAAATTTTTTCAATACTAATAACATTAATATTATAATGGTGAAAAACAACGAATCAAATGATAAATATGAATGACACAGAGAGATCATATACAAGTGGATTTTTTTATAAGGAATACCTGATGAACTGAAGAAGACCTGCACCCTAGATACTCACCATCATAAAAGTGTCCAGCATAAGTTTGGCCGAGCTTGTGCTGGACACTTTTGGTTGCATGCAGTCAGATGGGATAAATTTACTCTATGGAAATGAAAATGACATCTTGCTCAATCATTGCACAATAAGTAGTTTGATATTGCCAAAATTTCCTCCTGATGATTTTTCAAAACTCATCAGGACACTTTCTTTGGTTTAACAAAAAAGAAAATATAGTGCAAGTTTAGCCCTGGTGGTGCACATATGATCTAACACCTCTACTTGTTATTGATAGTGGGAATTTTCCTTAGATTTTTTTTTCTTATTTTATCCCTTTTATTTTACTCTTTTATTGCTCATATTGCTTTGGATATCAATTTTTAATTTTTAAAATAAATATTTTTCATACTCTTATACCTTTATTTAATAATATATGATTAAAGGTGGAACACCACCTGGTATGCATTTTTCACACAAGTTATTACTATAGTAATAATGTTATCAATATAATGATGACAAAAAATTAATCAAATGGTAAATTTAAATGACACAGAAAGATCAAATTCCAGTGGAAATGTTTATAAGAAATTCCTTTTGAGTTTAAGAAGATTTGCTGTATGCCTACTCTCAATTATAAAAGTGTCCAGCACAAGTTCGGCCAAACTTGTGCTGGACACTTTTGGTTGCATGAAGTCATATGAGATAAATTCTCTCTATGGAAATAAAAATGATATTTCACCCAATTATTGAAGTAAAGAATTTTTAATATTGTAAAATTGTCCCCTGGAAGTCTGTCAAAACCTCAGCTCAAAATTTGTTAGCTATACATAAAAGTAATTTTAGACCAAATCTTGACCTAGGGGTCCCCAACTGTCCCAACACCACTTCTGGCTCTTGATAGTAAAAATTTTACTTGTATTTTTTATTTTGTATTTGATCCCATTTATTTTCATTTTACTTTTCTATTACTCTTTTTAATTTTAAATATAAATTTATTTTTTTAAAAACTAAACATATTCATATTTTTTTAACTTTATATAATAATATTATTAAAGTTGTAACATCACCAATTTTGCATTTGGCATGCAGGTTTTTGCTATACTAGAAACATTAATAATATATATGGTGACAAAAAATTAATTATAAGATAAATATGAATGATAAAAAAAAATTAAAACCCCAATAGAAATGTGAAAAACAAAAAACTGATGTACTGAGAAACACTTCCACCCTAGCTACTCTCCATCATAAAAGTGTCCAGCACAAGTTTGTCCAAACTTGTGCTGGACACTTTTGTTCAAGTGCAGTCAGATGGGATCAATTCTCTCTGTGGAAATTAAATTAAAAAAAATGCTAAATAATTACATTAGAAGTAGTTTGGTATGGCTGAATTATCCACCTTGAGTTTTTCCAAACCTCAGGTGAAAAATTTTTTATCTTTAAAAAAAATTAAATTTTATCAAATTTAGCCCTGATGGCACCCATTTGTTTCAACACCTCTACTGGCTCTTGAAGGCAGTAATTTTTATTGAATTTTTTTTTTCATATTTGATCTCTTTTACTTTACTTTTTAATCACTCATGTTACATTTGGATATTAATTTATAATTTTGGAAAAGAAATCATTTTCATATTTTTTTAACATTTTTTAATAATATTATAAAAGGTGTAATATAACATGGCATGCATTTAGCGCACAAGTTTTTTCTATACTAATAAAATTAATAAAATTCTAATGACAAAAAATTAATCAGATAATAAAATATGAATAACACAGAAAGATCAAATACCAGTGGATATGTTTTAAAAAAATACCAGTTGCACTGAAGAAGAGCTGCACCCTAGATACTCACCATCAAAAAAGTGTCCAGCACAAGTTCGGCCAAACTTATGCTGGACACTTTTGGTCAGGTGCAGTCAGATGGGATCAATTCTCTCTATGGAAATGAAAAAAATTATTTGATAAGAAACTTCACTAGATGTAGTTGGATATAGCTGAATTATCCACCTAGAGTTCATCCAAACCACAGGTACACAATTTTTTATCTTTAAAAAACAATCAATTTAGTACAATTTATCCCTGATGGCTCTCATTTGCTTCAACATCTCTACTGGCCTTTGATATTAGAAATAATACTTGGAGTTTGTTTTTCATATTTGATCGCTTTAACTTAATTTTTTATTCCTCATATTGATTTTGGATATCAATTAATAATTTTTAAAATAAATTATTTTAATATTTTTATACATTTTTTTAATAATATTATAAAAGGTGTAACATCACTCAGTATGCATTTGGAACACAATTTTTTGCTATACTTATATAATTAATAATATAATTAAGACAAAAAATTAATCAAACAATATGTATCAGTGAGGAACAAAGATAAAATACCAGTAGACATGTTTGTAAGAGATACCAGATGAACTGAAGAAAAATTCTACCCCAGCTGCTCTCCATCATAGAAGTGTCCAGCACAAGTTCAGCCGAACTTGTGCTGGACACTTTTGGTCATGTGCAGTCAGATGGAATCAATTCACTGTATGGCAACAAAAAAATTTTTTTATCAAATTTCACTAGAAGTAGTTTGGTTTAGCTGAATCATCCACCTGCTTTTCTGCCCAATATCAGGTGTATAATTTTTTATCTTTAAAGAAAAGGTCACTTATTTTAATTAAGCCCTGATGGCTCCTATTTGCTTAAACACCTCTACTGGCTCTTGATAGCAGGAATTTTACTAGTATTTTTTTCATATTTGAATTCTTTGACTTTTATTTTACTCTTTTATTCCTCTTTTTACTTTTAAATTTCTATTTAATTTTTGTAAAACTAATCCTTACCACATTTATTTATGTCTATTTTAAAAAATTATTGAAGGTATAACTTCACATGGTATGCATTTGGCACACAAGTTTTTGCTATACTAATAACATTAATAATATAATGGTGATAAAATATTAATCGGATGATAAATATGAAAGATACAGACTGATCAAATACCAGTAGACATGTTTGTGAGAAATACAAGATGAAGGAACTGAAGAAAATTTCCACCCAAGCTACTCTACATCATAAAAGTGTCCAGCACAAGTTCGGCCGAACTTGTGCTGGACACTTTTAGTCACATGCAGTCAGATGGGATCAATTCTCTATATGGCAGCAAAAAAACATTTTTTTATTAAACTTCACTACAAGTATATTTTTTTAGCTGAATAATCCACCTGTCCTTCTTCTCAACCTCAGGTGTATAATTTTTTATCTTTAAAAAAAAGGTCACTTATTACAATTTAGCCCTGATGGCTCCCATTTTTTTCAACACTTCTACTGGCTCTTGATAGCAAGAATTTTACTAGTATTTTGTTTTTCATAATTGATCTCTTTGAGATTAATTTTACCTTTTTATCCCTCATATTGCTTTTGTATATCAATTTATTTTTTGTAAAACAAATCATTTTCATATTTTTTTACCTTTATTTAATAATATTATAAAAGGTGTAACATTACCCGGTATGCATTGGGCACACGAGTTTTTGCTATACTTATAATATTAATAATATAATGGTGACAATAAATTAATCAAATGATATATATGAGTGAGGCACAAAGATCAAGTACCAATGGACATGTTTATAAGAAATACCAGATTAACTGAAGAAAAATTCTACCCTAGCTACTCTCCGTCATAAATGTGTCCAGCACAAGTACGGCCGAACTTGTGCTGGACGCTTTTTGTCACATGCAGTCTGGTGTGATCAATTCTCTCTCAATCATTGAACTAGAAGTTGTTTGATATGGCTAAATGGTTCTGCTGAAGTTTTTTTAAACCTCAGATTGGCACTTTTTTGTTTTTCAAAAAAGCAATTATAGTCCAAGTTTAGCCTCACTGGTGGACATTTGCCCCAACATGTCTACTTGCTCTTGATGGCAGTAATTTTATTTTAATTTTTTATTTCATATTTGATTCCTTTAAGTTTACCTTTTTATCCCTCATATTGCTTTTGTATATCAATTTATTTTTTGTAAAACAAATCATTTTCATATTTTTTTACCTTTATTTAATAATATTATAAAAGGTGTAACATCACCTGGTATGCGTTGGGCACACGAGTTTTTTCTATACTTATAATATTAAAACATAATGGTGACAAAAAATCAATCAAATGATAAATATGAGGGAGGCACAAGATCAAATACCTGTGGACATGTTTATAAGAAATAACAGATGAACTGAAGGAAAATTCCACCCTAGTTAACCTCCATCATAAATGTGTCCAGCACAAGTTTGGCCGAACTTGTGCTGGACACTTTTGGTCACATGCAGTCTGATGTGATCAATTCTCTCTATTGCAATGAAAATGAATTTTTCTTCAATAATTGCACTAGAAGTTGTTTGATATGGCAAAATTGTCATCCTGAAGTTTAGGTAAAGCTCCAGTGGATTTTATTTTATTTTTACAAAAAAGAAATTATAGTCCAAGTTTAGTGCCACTGGTGGGCGTTCACCCCATCATGTCTACTTGCTCTTGATGGGAGGAATTTCACTTTAATTTTTTATTTCATATTTGATCCCTTTAATTTTACCTTTTTATCTCTCATATTGCTTTTGGATATCACTTTATTTTTTGTAAAATAAATCATTTTCATATTTTTTTACCTTTATTTAATAATATTATAAAAGGTGTAACATCACCCGGTATGCATTTGGCACACAAGTTTTTGCTATACTTATAATATTAATAACATAATGGTGACAAAAATCAATCAAATGATAAATATGAGTGAGGCACAAAGGTCAAATACCAATTAATCAATAGTTCTTTTTGATATTATAAATTTTTTGATTAAATAAAATGGTAATAATGAATTGTATTTTTCATCCACAATTCCACTTTAATTATTCCCACTGCACAAAAAGGGTTCACTTGGTCCTTTCTTTACTGCTTGTGCATATATTTTATTGCCCACAGTACTACAATTTTTTGTAGTGATTATCCCACATCTGATTCAGGAATATTTTTAAACAATGTAAGTTTTTTTTACAAAAGACCTTATCATATCCAATATCCCACAAAAAATACAACCTGTTTTTGTATTAAAGCCCGTTAATTATTAAGAAATTGTTAAAATAATTAGATTAGACCCTGGCACAGCTAGATCCATACCAACTGACCTAAAGTCTTTTCAATATTGAAAACAATTAAATAAAATTATGATATCATACTAATTTATGGGCACCAACCATAATTCAGCACTTCTCATTTGCTCTGCTACAAAATGAGTGCATGAAGCATTTTTCTAACGTCAGACTGTTTTTCTTCCTTCCCTCACACCTTTAGTCCAGAATGAAAATTTAGTATGAGTTTTGGTCAAAATGGTTTGCCAGTGTTATCTGTATGCAATATGAATTCATATTGCATATTTCTATTTATGCATAAAATATACTCGTTAAGCATCATTTTTTTGCATTTTTCAATTATTATGCATATTTATGCATATTCATATGCATATTCATTATACAGATTTATATGCATATTAATATATTTTATTCATATACATATATGCACCTTTTTTTTGCATATTCAATATGCATATTTTTAATGCATATTCAATATGCATATTTTTTATGCATAATCACTATGCATATTTTTTATGCATATTTTTATGCATATTTTTCATGCATATTTATTCTTCATTGTCATTATCCATACACTTTAGATAGGCATTTCACATCAATTTTTGACATGCAATAAGTATCCACCATGCAAATTCAAAACGATATGCATCTATATCATACACGCAACATATATTCAAGTTTTATATTTGAATATTAAGGTATGCTAAGTGATGTTGTTCAACCTTTTGCCAAACCTGAGATTAACTGATGTTCAATGTGGTTCTTAAGCTCTGCTCAAGGAGGGATTGTTCTGGATTCAATCTGTGGCAGTTTATTTTTTCAATGTTTTTTTGTCAAATTTAAAAACATCTTTCTGACAGTTTCAGGATGGTTTCCCAACAGTTTTCTGACAAATTCCTGATAGTTTCAAAAAGATGGAACTGCTAGCAGTTCACCCCCAGATTTCCCGTGGTGATATCTGCCCAAAAACCACTTTACATCATCACCAACAAACTTGGGCCCATCCCAAGTTTGAATCCTTACTGAAGGCCTGACAGCATCAGCAGCAGCAGCAATAACACCAGCACCAGATGGAGAAGACATCCCATATAGCACCAGAAACCAATAATATCTGCAAGGTTTCATCCCTTTACCAGACAACCAACAATATCCTACAAGGGTTCAGCCCTTTACTAGGATAAAACAACAAACAAAAACAAAAACAACAGATCTAGCAAGGGTTCAGCCTTATACCTAGATCCCTACTACTTCAGATCCTGTACTGGTTCAGCCAGTTACCAGAATCACGAAATAACCAACCAATCAAAATCCAACAACCAGAAAACCAAAATCCAGAAGTCCAACAAGTAAGTTTCATCAGAAGCTAGAGAATTCAAACCCCAAGTTGGGCGCCAAAAATGTAGAGTAGACTCCTACAGTCACCTTGCTGCAGGAAGAATCCAAGGGAGTTGGAAAAACAAAAAGAAATCCCTGTCCCTCTAAGTAAACGTAAGATTCAATTAACTAAGCTTGAAGATCTGCTTGAAGAGTTGGATAAGTTGAAAATCTGAGAGAAAGACTTTGGGAGTGTTGGAAACCTATAATATAGAAAAAAAATAAGTGCAATAGATGATTACACCCCCAAAACAAATACCTAATACCAGATTACACTGATACAAGTCCCAGCAAATACTTAGAACAAGCCGCAACACTTTCCCCAGAGACTGAAAAGTACAGTAAAGTACCCCAGAAACTACCCTTGGGATGATCTGTTCAAAGGTGCCTTATTAAAGGTCTGCCCCAGATTTACCCAGTTTCCCACCAAAATTAAAGAGTGTTCTTTATTATATTTTTATTTTATAAATTTTATAAGAAAAGAAATAAATTTGAGTCACCAAGGATGAGAGCTATCCAATGGTACCCTATGTGTTGATATTTTTTATTATAATTGTTGTTATATGTTAAATATTGTTAATTATCAAAAAAAACGCTTGTTATCAAAACTAAAAGACAAAAAACATGTAGAAGACTAAGATTTTCCCTTCCCATATGATTCTCCTGCTCCAGACCTTTCCAACAATACCCTACATGCATATGATCTACAATAAACTATTGATCTAGTAAGCATAATAACTTTCTAACCAAATTTTGCCACAATAGCCAAACTTTTGGCACAGTGACCAAACTTTGCACAGTGACAAAACTTTTCACTGGTGATCAGACTTTTCTACAGTGACAAAACTTTGCCACAGTGCCCAGACTTTTCTGCAGTGACCAAACTTTGCACTGGTGATCAGACTTTTCTACGGTGACCAAACTTTGCCACAGTGCCCAGACTTTTCTGCAGTGACCAAACTTTGCACTGGTGGTCAGACTTTTTGCACCAATGACCAAAATTTTCCACAATGACCAACTTTGCCACAGTGACTTCTCTTTTGCACCAGAAAATCACCGGAGCGCACCGGAAAAAAAATGGCTACTCCATGAGCACATTGCATCCACTAAAAATACTAAGAGAGCCCTAGAAAATCCAGTAAAACCAATACCCAATCCATGAAACCATCAAATAACAATAGAAATTCCAACATATATCCATTCCAAAACACCATAAATCCTCCAAAAAAAATCACCATAAATCCTCCAAAAATAACCATAAATCCACCCAAAAAAATCCAGTTAACTCCCTTCAACCAAATTAACACCTGCTTACACCATGATTTTCTTCCAACCAAGGTCCAATCAAATTTTCACCTAAGTAGCCTACCCAGATTTTAAATGCCACAGTGCTACTACTAGGGCTTGTGCCAGAGGCAGGCCAACAGCCACACAGCCTGTTTCCCGCACTCTTTCCTTGGAACCTCTCGACCTTAGGGAACAGGGACATTCAGTCCAATCTGTAGAAGACATCCACCTGTATTTTGATGATTCTAGAGAGGAAGAAGAAGGAGAGGATACAATGCATGAGGCACCATCTGCCCCTGCTACTCACCCCTCTGGTCAAACTTCGGAACCTGGACCATCTAATTTGCAGGAAGACTTCATGAGACTTTTCATGAAAACCCTTTCCAATCCAATGTCTTTGGAGGGATCTAAATTCAAAACTACTTCCATGAAATATCCTGATAAATTTGAAGAAGAACATCCAGACAGATTGCGGCCCTTCTTGCAAATATGCAAGCTCCTGTTCCATAACAACCCTCAAACCTTCAATCACTACCAATTGAAGGTTGTTTATGCTTCTTCATTCCTAGCCGGAAAAGAAGCAAGATGGTATGAACCTTATCTTCTCATGCTCTCTTCAACAGAAACCCACTTACTTATTAATAACTGGGAAAATTTTGAAGACCAACTCTTTATGTTGTTTGTGACCCTAATGAAACTGACAACGCAGAAGTTGAACTTGATTTCCCTCGCATGAGTGATAATGGTAAAGCCTCTGAAAATCTCTCAAACTTCAGAGCACTTCAAACTCAAGTAGGTTGGAATGATTCTTCACTCAAGTATCATTTCAAAAAGGGACTTCCTTTGATGATTCTGGATCAATTAAATCTTCATGGTCAGAAGATGAGTACTTTAACGGATTTAATGGATTGAACCCTCGAACTCAACAGCGTTTTCCAAGGACGACTACAACATCGTTGATACGCCAAAAAATCTCAAGGCCTAAATCTTAACTTGGGACCTACTTCACACCCACAGACAACTCAATCCAAACCCAATTAGGGAAAGGACAAACCTTGACCAAAAGGCTCAACCGCAGGCAATATCAGTAAGGTACTGGATCCAAAAGGGGAATTAAAGAAGCTGAGAGGAAGAGGCAAGCAGATAATGGGTTATGTATGTATTATGGGGGTAAGCACAAGCTAGAAGATTGTGTAAAGTTGAAGGAAAGAGAAGGTAATAGTTCAAGGTCAAAAAACTAGTAGATAGTTTACTTGTGTGCAAAGCAAACTATCTTATCTCTCCCAGTGCACAGAACCTCCATGTCATAAGGACTGGAGTTGCCTTAAACCGCTTGAGATTCATTCTTTTCAGGGAGGATACCCCCTTCAGTTGTCTTATAGACTCTTGCGCTTCAATTTATTTTGTCAGTTTATCTTTTGCTGAGAAGTTAAAGCTGACATTCACAGATATTGATCAAACTCCAATTTATTTGGTTGAATCAGAGGAACCCAAATATTGGGTAAGTAAGAAAGTTTTATGGGTTTTCAACTTTCCGAACTTTCCCCCCTTCGAGTGGGAATTATCAGTATTTGACGCCCAAAGAATTGACGATACCATCCTTGGCCATGACTTTTTAACGCATTGGAATCCGGAAATTGATTGGTAATGGGGATTGATCACCCCACGCACTAAGTATATTTCTGATTCTTTAATGCAGATCAATAGAGAGTTAAACAACCCGCCTGACAATGTCTTGCTGGAGGACATATCTCTGCCAGATGACTTTCAAGTGTCTGATCTTTCTCTAAATGAGAAATTGGCTAACCCTTCTAGCTCAATTACTTCACTTGAAGAGGATTTAACTTGCCTCAAAGTATTCAAATTATGCTCTCTCAATTTTGGTCTTCCCTCAACAGACTCTCTTGAAGATGATGAGGACAACCAAATCAACATTGAAGCCATTAAGTCAACTCTACCTGAAATCTATAATGATTTCTTCAATGTTTTCTCAATCTGCAAGGCCTATATATTACCACCTCATCGACCCTACAACCATTAAATACAGTTAATAGGTCCAGTACCTCCTGCAGGTCCTTTCTATTTTTTGTTGAAGGACAAATCTCAAGTTCTTCGAGACTACATTGCAGAGAATGTAGCCAAAGGTTTTATCAGAGCCAGTAAATCTCTAACTGGCTCCCCTGTTCTTTTTGTAAAGAAAAAAGACGGTAGCCTTAGGTTGTGTGTTGACTATAGAAAGCTCAACACAGTCACAAAGAAGAATGCATATCCAGTTCCTCCTATGTCATTGCTTCTTACCCTTTTAAATGGTGCTAATTTCTTTTCTAAAATTGATCTTAGAGGCGCTTATAATCTTATTTGAATTGCGGAAGGTCATGAACCACTGACTGCAATGCACACTAGATTTGGTAGTTTTGAATATTTAGTAATGCCTTTTGGATTATGTAACGCACCATCTACTTTTCAAACTGTTGTTAATGACATCTTTCAAGATGTTGTCTACTTAGACAATATTTTAATTTTCTTGAAGACACTGGATGAAAATATTCATCATGTTCAACAGGTTCTGAATCGCCTTCAAGATCAGAGTCTCTATGCCAAGCACAATAAATGCAAATTCCATCTTAAATCTATTGATTTTTTGGGTTTTACTTTGTCCACTGATGGTTTAGTCATGGACGACAAAAAGGTCCAAAAAGTCCTGGAATGGCCTGATCCCAAAATCTTTTAATCCTTCCAAGGATTTTTGGGTTTTGCCTATTTCTATAGAAGATTTATCAAAGATTACTCTAGAAATATTTCCAACCTTAATTCTCTTCTTAAAAAAGATATTCCTTTTGTTTTTACTTCTACAGCACAAAAGGAATTTGAAGCATTGAAGACTGCATTTACCACAGCTCCAATTCTTCAACACTTTGATCCTTCTGCTTCGACAATAGTCGAGACAGACGCTAGCAATTATTCTATTGTAGGGGTCATTTCTCAATTCAATCCTGAAACCAATATTGTTTGATCCTGTTGTTTTTGAGTCACACAAACTCATTGCAGCAGAATTAAATTATGAAATTCATGACAAAGAGCTTTTAGCTATTATTCATTGTCTTAAAAAATGGTGCTCTTTTCTTCTCAGCCTAGATTGTCCTTTTCAAATCCTGACTGACCACAAGGCTTTGAAATACTTTATGTCTTCCAAAGTGTTAACTAGGCTTCAAGCCAGGTGGGCTGAATTTTTGTCTGAATTTCCTTTTTCTATTTCCTATCGCCCAGGTAAGAACTGCATTGTCCCAGATATCCTGTCATGTCAGGACAACGTTTACCCACAGCAGGGGGACACATTTGCTGACAAGAACCCAGAAAATGTGAAATCAATTTTTAACGAATCAATGTTAATGACTCATCAACTTAATTCAATGACAATTCAATCTTTCCAAAATCCACTATCCAACATCCTCGAAGCTCTGTCAAATGAAAATTATTGTTTAGGGTTAAAAAACAAAATACTCTCGAAGCAAGGGGCCAAAAGATTTAGTATTGAATCAGGTATATTAGTTTTAAAAGGTAGAGTAGTCATACCCAACAACAATGAAATAAAATTATGGATTTTCAACAGTTGACATGATTCTTCATTAGCTGGCGATTTTGGGGTTGATAAAACCTACCAGTTAATAGCGAGGGATTTCTTCTGTCAAGGGATGACCAGAGAAATCAAGGCCTATATAAGATCTTGTTATGAATGTAATAGGAATAAGGCTCCCCGTTACTGGAAGCATTGGTTGCTTCAACCGCTTCCTATTCTACCCTTTTTAATGGTGCTAATTTCTTTTCTAAAATTGATCTTAGAGGCGCTTATAATCTTATTTGAATTGCGGAAGGTCATGAACCACTGACTGCAATGCGCACTAGATTTGGTAGTTTTGAATATTTAGTAATGCCTTTTGGATTATGTAACGCACCATCTACTTTTCAAATTTTTTTAATGACATCTTTCAAGATGTTGTCGTCTACTTAGATGATATTTTAATTTTCTTGAAGACAATGGATGAACATATTCATCATGTTCAACAGGTTCTAAATCGCCTTCCAGATCAGGGTCTCTATGCCAAGCACAATAAATGCAAATTCCATCTTAAATCTACTGATTTTTTGGGTTTTACATTATCCACTGATGGTTTAGTCATGGACAACAAAAAGGTCCAAAAAGTCCTGGAATGGCCTTAGCCCAATACCATTAAATCCCTCCAAGGATTTTTAGGTTTTTCCAATTTCTATAGAAGATTTATTAAAGATTACTCTAAAACTATTTACAATCTTACTTCTCTTCTTAGAAAAGATATTCATTTTGTTTTTACTTTTACAGAACAAAAGGAATTCAAAGCATTGAAGACTGCATTTACCACAGCTCCAATTCTTCAACACTTTGATCCTTCTGCTTTGACAATAGTCAAGACAGACGCTAGCAATTATGCTATTGTAGGGGTCATTTCTCAATTCAATCTTGAAACAAAATTGTTTCATCCTGTTGCTTTCGAGTCACGCAAACTCATTTCAGCAGAATTAAATTATGAAATTCATGACAAGGAGCTTTTAGCTATTATTCATTGTCTTAAAAAATTGTGCTATTTTCTTCTCAGCCTAGATAGTCCTTTTCAAATCCTGACTGACCATAATGCTTTGAAATACTTTATGTATTCCAAAGTGTTAACCAGGCGTCAAGCCAGGTGGGCTGAATTTTTGTCTGAATTTCCTTTTTCTATTTACTATTGCCCAGGTAAGAACTGCATTGTCCCAGATATCCTTTCACGTCAGGACGATGTTTACCCACAGCAGAGGGACACATTTGCTGACAAGAACCCAGCAAATGTGAAATCAATTTTCAATGAATCAATGTTAATGACTCATCAACTTAATTCAATGACAATTCAATCTTTCCAAAATCCACTATCCAACATCCTCGAAGCTCTGTCAAATGACAATTATTGTTTAGGATTAAAAAACAAAATACTCTCGAAGCAAGGGGCCAAAAGATTTAGTATTGAATCAGGTCTATTAGTTTTCGAAGGTAGAGTAGTCATACCCAACAACAATAAAATAAAATTATGGATTTTCAACAGTCAACATGATTCTCCATTAGCTGGCCATTTTGGGGTTGATAAAACCTACAAGTTAATAGTGAGGGATTTCTTCTGTCCAGGGATGACCAGAGAAATCAAGGCCTATATAAGATCTTATTATGAATGTAATAAAAATAAGGCTCCCTGTCACTGGAAGCATGGGTTGCTTCAACTGCTTCCTATTCCCTCTAAACATTGGGAATCTTTATTGATGGATTTCATTTCTCAACTTCCTCTCTCTAATAATTTTGATGCTATATTAGTAATAGTAGATAGATTTTCAAAAATGTCTATTTTCATTAAAACCACTACTACTGCTACAGCAGAAGATTTTTCAAAATTGTTTTTAGAATATGTATTTTCCAAACATGGCTTACCTAATGAAATTATTTCAGATGGAGGCTCATTTTTTTGTATCCACATTCTGGACTCAATTGTGTCAATAACTCAATATCACAAGGAATCTCTCCATGGCCTATCATCCTGGAACCAATGGGCAAACTAAAAGGGTCAACCAAATCCTCCAACAATACCTTCGAATGTATGTCAGTTACCAACAACAAAATTAGAACACATGGTTACCATTGGCCAAATTTGCTTATAATAACTTGACTCATTCTTCAACATGACAATCTCCTTTCAAAACTGTTTATGGAAGACATCCTCAATTCAACTCAATCCATGTAGGAACTAGTCATCATGCAGAAAATAATCATTGAACCATATCACGACTCCAAGAAGAACTTAAATCAAATTTGGAATTAGCAATTTAAAGTAACAAGGAACAGGCCAACAAACATCGACAATCTGCTCCTTCTTTTAAACCAGGCAACAAAGTATGGCTCGATGCATGAAACATTCAAACAGCTCCACCATCAAAGAAACTGGCTGAAAAACTCTTGAGACCATTTGAAATCAACTCCAAAGTCTCTAAAACTGCATTTTAACTCAAGCTACCTACTAAAAGGCAGGATATTCACCCTGTTTTCCATGTATCTCTCCTGAACTGGCTCGAGAAACATACCCAGGCAGGAACCAACCTCCTCCGGAACCGGTAGAAGTAGGAGACCATCTAGAGTGGGAAGTAAGCCGTATCCTTGATTCAAGAATGCGCAAGCGAAACTTCAATACCTTGTGGAATGGGAAGGCTTCCTCGATGACTCAGACAAAACATCCTTGGAACCAGCCATCAATGTTTCTAACGCCCCTGAACTCCTAAAATCTTTTCATCTTAAATATCCTTTAAAACCAAAACCTTAGAACTCTCTTTCATTTTTTCTCTTCTTCTCTTTTCTCTTTCTTTTCTTAAAATTATAAAACTTCTTCTCCTCTAAAAATCCTTACTCTGTTTTTTCTTTTCTTCTTTCTTCTACTCAAAAGCTTTTTTCAACCTTCTTCAAAAAAATAAATAAATAAAGTAAAACAAATAAAATAAAATAAAATAAACTAAAATCAAAATTAAATTAAGTTAAAAAATAAAATAAAATAAAATAATAAAATTAAAATCTTAAAATTTATTAAAATAGAATCTTAAAAATCAATAATTCCTTTAATTTTCTTTCTTTTCTCTTTTCAAAATTTTCTTCTATTCCCTTATTTCTTTTTCTTTGAACTATCAAAATTTTTCACAAACTCAATACAAAAATCTTTCTCAAAACTTCACTTCAACCTTTAAATCTCTCTTTTAAAATTCTTCAAACAAATTACTTCTTTCTTTCAAATTCTTTTTTTTTCAAAACTATTTTTCTTCTTTCTTTTCAAATAACCAAAATTCCTCAAAAACTTCAATAAATAAACTTTCACGAATAACAAAATTTTGCTCTCATTAAATATTCATTTCAAACAAATATGTTTCAATCAACTATTTCTTTTTTCTTACTTAAATTTTTTCTTTTCAAAACTTAAACTAAAATTCCTTCAGTTAAACATTCTTTCTTTTCTTCTTTCAAAATTTAAAATTTATTCAAATCTTTTTTTCTTCATATTATTTTCTTTTCTTTCTCAAAAATCTTATAAAATATATATCAACATTTTCAATTAAAACAACAAAATAAGAATAAATAAATAAATACACAAATTGCTTTCTAACTTTTTTCCTTCCCTCTTTCTTTCTTTTTCTTTTTTTCCTTCCATTTCAAATTTTCTCCTGTATTTTCTCCCAAACCAATTTCTTCATTTTTTCCAAAACCACTCTTATTTTTTTCCCGCATTTCTCAAATACCTCCTCCTCTCCTACCAGTACCACTTCCCCAATTTCTAGTAATTCTTTGGCCACATCAAAGGAGGCAGCATTGACAATCTTTTTTACCTCACTGCTTAAATCTTTGGTGAATCGAGTTTGTCGACCCTGCCGAGCTTTCTTTGACCATACCTGGTCAAGAGTCTCTTTGTTGTCCTCCCTCTAATCAATCACTGGTTTATTTGCCTCAACTTGAAACGATGGGGATGCTTCCACAATTGGAGCTCTGCGATGACATCTGAATTCTAAAACATAAAGTAATCAGTAACAAAATTTTTTTTAAAATAAAAGAAGAACAGACTTACTTCAAAAAATGGGTCAGCTTCTAAAAATAATTTCGGGGTGACTTCCACCGTCACTTCTTTCTCCTCTTCGTCATCTTTGATGACCATCCAACGCTTCTTCGGTGTCTGTCTCGAGATTGGGACTTCATCTTCATCCTCTTCAACTAACTCATCAACCTCCTCTTCCACCCCTTGTTTTTTACCAGTGGCCTGGGTTACCCAGGTTGCCATGGTATCTTCCACCTCCTCCTCAATCTCTCCCACTGACTGATTTTCCCCAACCAATAAATCCCAGTTATCTTCAACCACCTCTTTGGTCTTTGGTATTACCCAATATTTGGTATTCTTAAAACATTGTTTGATGTCCACATTTTTCGATAAGGCATCACACACCACCCGTCTCCAGCTGCAAAACTCGCATTTCTGGCAAGGACCTTGTGTTGCCATGCTTTCAACGTAGAAAGATTCCATCGATATTTTAGGCTGTGCAGGCTTGAGAATATTTCTGGGTAATGATTCCACCATCTGCTTTGGGTGTGGAGGCGTGGGAGTTGTGGTAGGACAAGTCGAAATAATAAAATATAAAATAATTAAAGTAAGAATGCAGAGAAAGTAGTGTGAAAAAGTATGTCTCACGCTCAATGGAGCTCGCTTTTTTATAACCTGGCATCTTTCAGGTGCCACGTGACACTCGAGGCAAAGGCAGCTCATTAAATAAATAATAAAGAGGTCTAAATCCATACTCAAAGCGCAGAAAGCAATTCTACATAGCAACTGCGACTTTCCTTTGTTTACTCACTAGTCAACCGCGCTAGTTTAAACTTTAAGTCTAAATTAGTCAATCTCTCAATAGTGTGTTTTAGTCTTTTCCTCAATAAGTGACACACAGCGCAATAGTCAATGTAATAGTCCTCTAAAAGGTTTATTAAGTATCTGTGGGTTATTAAAAGGGGTAGTGAGCATGGACGGAACGGTTAGTTGAGGATTAAAGGGTTAATGGATTTTAGTGAGGAGGGTCCAGGTGTAATGGGTGTAATTTTGGTGGTCTGTGGTGTGCAGAATGATGGATGGGTATGAGGTCGATGCGAGGAGGAGTAAAGGATATAAAAGGGGTAGGATTGTGGTTTGATATTTCTTTAGAATTAAATTATAAAACATATATATAGTTAATAGTGGTAAAGCTTAAGGTTAAATCATTATTATTGTATCTTTCCTTATTTTTTCAGGTAATCATTTCTAAATCCTAAATTTTTGATCATTGAGTTTCTAACCCTTTGTGAGATCTTAAGAATATTAATATTACCTTTAAATTATATTAGAATTCTTATCGAAAATATCTCGAAGCAAAAGCTCTTCCTTTGAGTCATCTTTGGATCACTTCCCCAAACATTTCCTCTGCGCTTCGAAGAAGTTTCTAAACTACTCTCCTCATCTCACTTCCAGGAACACCCTCAACCTTGTACGTAGGTTGTCCGGTGACAGGGAAAGAAAGAATAAGATGAATCAGTTTTATTTTTGCTTTATAAAATTAAAATAATAATAAAAAAGAATATAAAACTCTTCAGGATAAAAATCAACTGAAAATAATAATCAATTATTTATTACTTCAACTAATCTTATAACCAGGATTTACAAGAAATCAACTGCAGAAATAAAAATAATATTAAATTTAACAAATAAATTTATGATGATTATCAGGATTTAAATCAACAAAAGGATATTTAATTACCAGGACTCAATGTCAACTGAAATAATTTAGTATAGTTTTGTTTTTCTATTGATTAAAATTTTTTTATTGTCAGGACGATTTGTCAACTGGAACAAAAAAAATCTTAATTTATCAGGACACAGTCAACTAAAAATTACAATTAACTTAAAATAAAAATAAAATTTTATTACTTCAGAATACAATTTCTCTATCTATGTCTACTAGGAAAATAAAAAAATAATAATAATTTCAATTTACCAGACATCTCCCCCTGTAAAATGAGCAAATTAATGCCACTTACAGAGTGCTGAGTAAAAGGAAATACGTAGAGTATGAATAATGCAAAGTGACCCACAAATAGTAATCAATAATTACCACAAAATTTATAACTATTAGTTAGTATATAAGCCTAAATTTTGTAGCGCAGTTCAATTCCCATTCACAGAAAAAAATAAGTCATGTGATATATGATGTTTGTCATTTTCATTGTCCACTTTTCCTTATAGGTACCTCGATAGTGATGGTCCCACGGTCTCCGTTCCTCAAGATAACAATGTGCCGTCAACTATTTGGAAAGGTTCACAACTGTCAAGAGGTCTTTCAAGTCTAGAAGGTTTTATAGGGAGGTCCAATGGCGGTAACGATGGTTTTTAAGGAATTCAAACTCAAGTATGTATTTTTCTATGTTCAAAATTACTTACTCAATAATAAGAGGTAAAGAATTGTATTATTATTAAATTTAATGGATTAGAATTACATTTAATGTAAATACTAAGGCAATAATAAAAAGTAATAAAGGATTTTAAATAGTTGTAATAAAATAAGTAAGTAATTAATGAATAAAAAACAACCAAGAGAGAGGCCTTATATAGGCAAAGGAGGGACAAAATACCGCAATGAAATTCTAAAAACAGTAGTATGAGAGAGAGAGAAAAAGAATATTCTAGAAGGAGTATTTTCAAATAATAAAGTTGTTCTAAAAAGAAGGCATCAAAAAAATTGTATTTACAGAGTATGTCAGAAATACATCAATTTATTTAATATTTACTGTAGAAGTCAATTATAAATAAGAAATTTGAATTTATTGTATATATTTATTGTTATTTGAATATTGAAATTTTATTTTAATTAAAAGTCTATTTTTAATATAAATCTTTATTTCTTCCAATCTGTCAAATAAGCACAGTGTTAGAGAATAAAAATATAAGGGACAATTTTATATTTGATTTTAATTATTTATTTAATTTTATCATTCTTTAATTACTTAATTTATTATAAGTAATTTTAATGTTACTAATTTATAATTAAATAATTAAAATAATAAGGCATGGCTTCAGCGAGTAAATAATAAATTATTTTACTGGGTAAGTCTAGCAGCCTGACTGACAGGATATATGTCAGCCTGTGTATCCCCAGGACTGAGTAAAAAGTACTTATAAGTTATGTTAAACACATGAACTATACATGGGAGTAATAATTAATAGTACACAAACAATATACATAATTAAAATTATGATAATATACAAAATATGCCATTATAACACCTTATATACATGCATATATCCACCTTTTATAAGTCTTATGTACTTAATATTAATTTTGAATATGTTAGGGTAATCTTAAGAACCTTAAGTATAAGGCTACATAATTTTTAAGTACATATAAAGCTGTTATTTTCACTGTTTTATGCAAAAAACAAGAAATGCGCTTTATTTCACTTAAAAGTTGACTATATGCACCATAAATTTGCGAATATCAAAATTGCGCTTTGAAAAATCAATTTGTCTCATTTAGGACTATTGATTTGGCTATTTAAATGCATAAAAATAACACTTTTCAAATTTGTGTTTTTTATGCCAGAAATGGCTTCTGTGTACTGGCCACATACTGCCTGCTTTTTTCCTGTGTGAATAGCTTCATTTTTAGCAAAGTTATCTTCTTCACACTATAATTACTCCACATTCTATGCCCACTGTGGGGGAACACACTAAAATAGGTGAAAGGTGCTTATTTAGTGTCCTAGCTTAATTAATAATACATTGACCTTGTTTATATGCACTAATTTCATTAATAACCTTACTCTTGGCGTCTTATTTCATCACCACCCTTAAATTTGCCTAAATTTAGTGAAGGATTTACCCGTGCAAGCACCTGCGAATGACTGCATGTAGTTACCCCACATCTCACACTCTTTTTTGAGTTTTTGGGTGATTTCTCAGTCAATATTGGGTATTTTTGAATGGGAATTTCATGTAGTATAATGTCAGGATTAGCCCCATTATTTCTACAGTGAATCTACCTTTTTTTAAGCTATTATTAACCTTAAAAATTCCCATTTAGACTTTTATATTATTGTTTATTACGCATATATTTTCCTTTTATCTTATTTCTTAATTTTGATGGATTTTCCTTATTAATACAGGATTTTAACAGTTGTTACTCTTCTAATTATGTCATGGATTACTTGGAATATTGATGGGCATGTCTATTAGTTGTTTTTAGGCATCATTAACTGTGTATTGGGTTGTACATCAAGGGAATCATTGGGGAAATCATAGTGTATAAAAGGAGTAGGGTTTTTGGTTGTATTTCTTCATTCTTTACCATTTACAATTTAACCAATATAACCAAAAAAATTACAAAACATATCAATTAGTAATTTGATAAGACTTTTGAATAGTACCTGAATTATAAAAATCTATTTTTCTACCAACCAAAAATATTGTAAGCCATATATAAAAATAGTGAGAATTATATTACTGAGACCATTATTTTGAATTATATTTTACTATTTGTTGGATTTATAGTACAGTGTTCATATAGTACCATTTAAATATTCTAGACAACTGACCATTCAAGCTAGTTCACATCTTTTTAATTGACCTCAGCCTGACAATTGGGGACCTTTCCTCAAGAATTTTGTTATAATCCAGTAAGTAAAAATTTTAAAGAAGGTACACGTAAATAAAATCCCAATAGAAATATTTGGATTATTACAACAGGTTGGGGTCCCTTATATAGTGATTTCAGAAAAAGAAGCCCTGTTATATAATAAAATTGTGATATTGAATCACCAATTTTACCACTAATTTAAAATATAATTGTTCTTAGTGGGAGTCTGTCAATAGATCAATTAAATTTGTGATCTTTGCAGATAATAACCAATTAAACTGATTAAATGTTTTCTTCTAACAGGACTTTTAATCCCTTTCTATTGGTTTGTAAAACTCATTTATATTTGAAAAGAACCTTACTAACAGTTGTTTTCTTTTTTTAAATATAAAAACACGGCTACATATTGTAGACCAGTTAAATCAAGTGACCACTTAAAAAGCATATTTGACTTTTGGCACCTAGAAATTCACTTCATACCAATAAGTAAGCAATAAAATTGTCTTCAGTGGTATTGATAAATACTGATAAAACTCCTTTTGAAGTTTTAATATCTAATCTTTTAATTCTTTAGAAGAAATTCCACATAAAAATGTGTGACAACAATGACATAGTTAGTAATAAGGCAAAACCTTATAACTTAAGACCTAGAGCTGAAAGACCTGTTACAGGAAATTTAAATGGAGGGCCAGGACTCTCCCATAATAAAAAACACTCCGCCAATGTCTCTGGAGGAAAGGGAAAGGCTTTAAAAGCAAGTTTCAATAAAGAAAGTAAAAAATACATTACAAGAACAAATTCACTCCCTATCCACCCTTTTGAACACCTTGACAATAAGAGTCAAAAATATAGTGGACCAGATCAACAACCTGGAGAAAAGAGCAGATCAAGGTTTCATCGAAGTCAACCAAGCTCTAGTGGACATAAAGGCTCAACCACCAACAGTGGCACCAAACAATTTCATAGAAACACCTCCAGTCCAAGAGGAGGACCAAAAAATTACAGTCATAAAATTGAAGTGGGATTGGTAAGCCCAAAATTACAACAACCCTCCTCAACAGCAGGGCACCAGCAGTTACCCTTACAGGGGAAAGTCAAGGAGAGGCAGGGAAAATGGAATAAGACCTTGGTAAGTCACCCATCTTCTCAGGATCAATTATATAATCCTAACAATAAATTACTTATAGGTAATGAGATTGATAAGGAAATATTGGATATTATTGATAATGATTTAAAGGATTATTCATTTGAAAAAAATATGTTAAACTTGTCTTTACATGAGGACAATGTAAGTAGTTTTATTGATCACCAGGATAATGCTATTATTATAAAAATGGAATCAAATGATGAGTCTTCTGAGTTGGACACAGAAAAAATAGAATATTTATTGAAAGAGAATCCAATGGAATCAAAAATAATAAGTAAATTATTATTGAGAATTGAAAAATTTGAAGAGTTCTCAAAAGATTCAAACAATAATACAGAAAATGTATCATTACAGCTAACACAATCATTGAGTACCACAGCCAATAAATTAAAAATTATTGAAAATTCAAATGATGAATTAATCAATAGGAATAAAAGATTGAATTCTGAGATTAGAAATTTAGAAAATAAGTTAGAACATACTCAGAATGTTATGGCTACCATTGAGGGATGTGTAAAATTATCTTTTTCAAATATAAATGATACTCTGACTCATGTACCTGTAATAAAGGATAGATTACAAAGAGTAGAAATAAAGTAGCAAACATATTGAAAAATAGTGAAAAAATAAGAGATAACACTTCTTATGTGGCAAGAGTACCTGTTTTCATGAAACACGCAAATGAATCACCAATGATGTAACATGAATATAGTGTCATGGGCTCTGAGAACAGTAAATCAGTAAAAGATGAAATAACACTACGCAATATAGGGGGTGGACTTGCTAGCAAGTCCTCAACCTGAACTCAGATGGAACTCAGACTGAACTCATACTGAACTCATGCTGAACTCTACTTGGACACCCACCTAAAACTGTTCTGCTGAGTGGTGTTCATCCCTGATTGTATGGTTCCTTTATCAATAGCTCAATGTGTGCTCAATCTGTGGTGAGTTTGGGTCCAAGGTTGCGGACTCGCTAGCAAGTCCGCCCCCCATATTGCGTGGTGTAAATGATCATCTTTCCAAAGTAAGTGAATTACTAAATATTCCACAGGTTAGGGAAGCAATAACTAACCAAAAGAACTGGCCTAAGTTAGATCAGTACCCTTATTGTGATGGGGATTTAAAATCTGATTGGAAGCAATTCATACAAAGAATTGATAACTTAAAATTTTCATACAAATTACCTGATGAAGAAATTACTTTAAAGTTAATATCTTTATTTAGAGATGTGGCCTTATTATGGTTTGAATATGTATTGAGTGAGGGAATTAATTACTCCTGGAATTAATGGAAGGCACTAATTGAAAGGCAATTTGGTGACCCAAAATTTAGAATCAGTCAACAAAGATTGTATGAAAAAGCCAGATATAATCCAAATGCTGGAGATAAACCCATGGTATTTTTAATGAATTTAATAAAAATCATGAAAGCCATGGATCCAAAAATGGATTATGAGTGGTGTGTGGAAAGAAAAGATAATATACAAGTTGCCTATATCATTTAGATACATTATTGTAGCTGGAACTGAAACCATCAGAGATACCTCTGGATTCATTAATATATGCAATGAGACATTATTAAACCACAAGTATGAAACCAAGAATAACTATTACAGACAAAGTGTTGACGTGGTAAAACCTGCTACAAGTAAATTGCCAGTGGAGAAGAAAAAACCTTCAGCTTCCCTTGTCCCTAAGAGACAGGAGAATAACACTTGTTACAAATGTAATGAACCTTGGGTAAAGGGTCACACGTGTAAGAAAAGAATAAATGTTATTGAAACCTAACAGAATTCTGAACCAAGTAATCATGAAGATGAGAATGTGGAATCCAGTGAGGATTTAAAAAGTAACATATCTTACAATGACAATGAGCATGAGATATTTGTATCAGAACAGGATATTATGTTCCTGAATGATGCTATACCTCATACTGACACATCTTTAACTTCCATTGAGGAAGCTTAAATAATTAAAGATGTAACTCATGATACTTAAAAAATAACACCTATCAGAGCACCTGTTATTTTATGTGGAAAAGAAATGAATGCCATTTTTGACACTGGGGCTTCAGGTAGTGTAGTTTCAATTAAGACATTAATGAAACTTGATAGTAAGTACCAGGAAAAACTAGAACCTGTTCAATCAAAGAACTAAAGAAGTTTGGGTTCAGTATTGAATCCAATTGGTAAATACAAAACTTCTGTATTCTTAAAATATAATAATGGATATGTTAGAGCAGTGTGTGAATTCTTAGTAATGGATAATAAAAATTTTAGTGATTGTTTTATTATTGGCAATGATTTATTGACAAAATTTGGTATTAAAATAGATCCTGAAAACAGTTGCTTCACTATAGGCGTGAATGGTAAGAGAAAATTTAAAATATGTTCTGAAAACTCAGTGTATGCCATTTTTCCTAGAGAAGAACAACTGCAAGGTGGATGAACCACCACTTAAATGGTTGAATTGGATAATGAAATCCAAAAGGCCTCTTTCAGTCCTCAACTCTCAAAAATTGAAGAAGAAAATATTTTGATATTTATTAAATCATATCCTATGGAATTTGCTCATGGTTCAATTGAGCTAGGATTGGTCAAAAACCATGAGATGAAAATCTCTTTAAGTTGTTATTTTGATAATATTTCTGGCAGCTTGTAAAAGAAACCTTACCCAGCTTCTCCTGCAAAAAGGAAAGATATTGAAGACAACATAAAAATGTCGTTAGAAATGGGTATTGTTGAAAAAGTAGACACAACACCTAAGTATTGTGTTATTTAACCAGTATTAATCTCTTATGAAAAAGATAAGGCAAGATTATGCAGTGATTATAGAGCTCTGAATACATACACTGTAGATGATATTTACCCTCTACCAAGGATAGCTTCTATCCATGCTAACTTACAAGGAGCAAAATATGTTTCCTGTCTGGATGGAAACAAGGGTTACCACCAGATTCCTGTAGAAAATAATTCTCAAAATTATTTATTAATAACCACACATATGGGTATATTTAAGAATGTGAGAATGCCATTTGGCCCAAAAAATGCGCCTTCAGTCTTCCAAAAATTAATGGATAGTGTTTTCCATCAGGAAATGGTTGAAGGATGGCTTTTGGTCTATATTGATGACATCATAGTGTTTTCAAAAACATATGATGAACATTTAAAAAACCTGGAAAGAGTCTTTCAAAATATGGATGAAATAAAAATGACAATTGCATAAATAAATGTAAGTTTGTATTTCAATCCCTGAAAGTACTTGGACATGTTGTATCTGGATTACAAATTTGGGTTGACCAGAATAAGGTGGCAGAAATTAAAAACATTAGTATACCTAAAAATGTAAAAGAGGTTCAAAGTTTTTTGGGTATGTGTGGATATTATAGACAGTATATTAAAAATTACCAATCCATTGCAGCTCCTTTAACAAATTTAATCAGGAAAAATGAAGCTTTCATTTGGAAAAATGAAAGACAACACGCCTTTAATAAATTAAAGGAACTTCTAATGTCAGCTCCAATATTGGGACTGCCAGATTTCACACTACCTTTTATCTTGTACACTGGTGCAAGCTTCATAGGTTTAGGTGCTGCTTTACAGCAGAAACAGATAATAAATGGAAAATTATCTGAAGTAGTCATCTGTTATATATCCAGAAACTTAAGAAAAACAGAATTAAGGTATGGTGCCACACAGCTAGAATGTTTAGCCGTGGTGTGGGCTTTGGAGAAACTTCATTACTATCTGGAAGACCAGAAGTTTGAACTTATAACAGATTGCAGTGCAGTAAAATCATTACTAAACATGAAAACACCTAATAGGCACATTTTTAGATGGAAACTAGCTGTACAAGAGTACAGAGGAAGAATGAAAATCACTCACAGAGAAGGAACATTGCATTCTAATGTGGATTTATTATCCAGAAGTCCTTTGCCAAATGATACTGACAACCCAGCTTTTGTACCTGAAAATGAGGTTATACATATATTTGGGATTTATATAGTGTATTTAGAGGAAGAATTTATGCAAACTATATTGGAAAATTATTCATCTGATAATAATTTGACTAAACTATCTACCATTCTAAATGATCCAACTAATGCCTTCATGAGTGAATTAATTAAAACCTTGCTAACAAAGTATAGAAATGTGTTGGAAAAAAGAAGACTGTCAATTGAAGATGGATATATATATTACAGGAAATAGTTAAGTAATGTAATAGTGATACCACCTTCTATGAAAGAGTTAATGTTAAGTACTTGTCATGGTGACATCTTAGCTGGTCATTTTGATTTTAACAAAACATTAACTAGAGTTAAAAACACAGCCTGGTGGATAAACATGAAAGATGATGTACAAAAATACGTTGAAACATGTGACTCTTGTCAGAAATCTAAAAGATTAACTGGGAAGAGAGCTAGGTTGTTATAACAAATAGAGCAGCCAAAAGCTCCATGGGAAATAATGAACATGGATTTTGTAACTGGCTTACCATTATCAGGAAAAGAAAGTTTCAATTCTTTCTGGGTAATAGTAGATAGATTAACAAAAATGTGTAAATTTATCCCTACCCATAGAGGTATCTGCAAAAGACTTTGCATTACTATGGTGGACTCAGATGATGAATACTGCTGGGTTCCCTAAAGCCATAATCTCTGACAGAGACCCTAAATTCACTTCAGAGTTCTGGACATCTTTGATGGAAGTATCAGGTTGCCAATTGAAATTGTCTACAGCACACCATCCACAAACTGATGGGCTGGCTGAGAGAATGATACAAACTCTAGAAGACATGATCAGAAGATATTGTGCCTTTGGTTTAGAATACAAAGACAATGAGAAATTCACACATGACTGGGTAACATTAATTCCTGGCCTTGAATTTGCTTATAAAAGCACAACTCATTCTGTAACAGAGAAGAAACCATTTGAACTCTGGCTGGGATACATACCAAATACCCCAGTAAATCATTTAAATAAATTACCAAGGTTAGATATACACCCTGGTACTAAATCCTTTATTCATATGTAAAAAATGTGTAGAAAGCATTCAGAAGAATGCATCCAAAAAGTATTTTAATATGAAAAGAAAAGGTGGTTTAAATCTCATAAAAATATTTTAATTCAAAAAGGGAGATGAAGTCCTTGTATCAACACTACATTTTAATCTACAAGGTAATGTTAAATTAAAGGATCCCTTTGTAGGACCTTTTTTAGTATGCAAAATGGTTGGTAATAATGCAGTGGAAGTCATATTATATGCTCCATATGATAGGAAACAACCAGTTTTCCCTACGTCATTATTGAAACTTTACCTTGCAAATGATCCTGACTTATTTCCAAAAAGAAGGGGAAGGCCTAAAAAGCAACCTGAAGAAATTGTGGAAAAAGCAGAAATTGAAAAAATACTCAAGAAAAGAATCCTTACTAAAGAAAAAGGAACTGAGTATTTTTTAAGATTTAAAGGGAAATCAAATGAATTTGATAAATGGATTCCTGAAAAAGAAATTTCTAATTTATCCACCCTTCTTAAAAAAATTTAACAGAAATAAATTTCTGTTCAACCAGATGAGGGGTTAAAATACCAGTACTCATAATATATTATTATTTTTTATTTCTTTAAATTATAATCTTTAATGCTACAGAATTAATCTGAATACCTGAAAATTAAACAAATAAATAAATAAAAATGTATAACTTATCATTTTTTTATTGTTTTTTTTGGGTGGGCAAGTGTCAGCCTGTATATCCCCAGGACTGAGTAAAAATTAATTATAAGTTATTTTAATCACATGAACTATACATGGGAATAATAATTAATAGTACACAAACAATATACATAATTAAAATTATGATAATATACAAAATATGCCATTATAACACCTTATATACACGCATATATCCACCTTTTATAAGTCTTATGTACTTAATATTAAGTTGTAATATGTTAAGGTAATCTTAAGAACCTTAAGTATAAGGCTACATAAATTTTAAGTACATATAAAGCTGTTATTTTCACTGTTTTATGCAAAAAACAAGAAATATGCTTTATTTCACTTAAAAGTTGACTATATGCGCCATAAATTTGAGAATATAAAAATTGTGCTTTGACAGATCAATTTGTCTCATTTAGGACTATTGATTCGGCTATTTAAATGCATAAAAATAACACTTTTCAAATTTGGTGTTTTTTATGCCAGAAATGGCTTCTGTGTACTGGCCACATACTGCCTGCTTTTTTCCCCTGTGAATAGCTTCATTTTTAGCAAAGTTAGCTTTTTAACACTATAATTACCCCACATTCTATTCCCACTGTGGGGAAACACACTAAAATAGGTGACAGGTGCTTATTTAGTGTCCTAGCTTAATTAATAATGCATTGACCTTGTTTATATGCACTAATTTCATTAATAACCTTACTCTTGGCGCGATGTATTTCATCACCACCCTTAAATTTGCCTAAATTTAGTCAAGGATTTACCCGTGCAAGCACCTGCCAAGGACTGCATGTAGTTATCCCACATCTCACACTCTTTTTTGAGTTTTTGGGTGGTTTCTCAGTCAATATTGGGTATTTTTAAATGGGAATTTCACATAGTATAATGTCAGGATTAGCCCCATTGTTTCTACAGTGAATATTCCTTATTATTAAGCTATTATTTACCTTAAAAATTCCCCTTTTAGACTTTTATATTATTGTTTATTACGCATATATTCTCTTTTTATCTTATTTCTTAATTTTGATAGATTTTCCTTATTAATACAGGATTTTGACTGTTTTTACTGTTCTAATTATGTCATGGATTACTGGGAATGTTGATGGGAATGTCTATTAGTTGTTTAGAGGCATCATTAACTGTGTATTGGGTTGTACATCAAGGGAATCATTGGGGAACTCATTGTGTATAAAAGGAGGAGGGTTTTTGGTTGTATTTCTTCATTCTTTATCATTTACAATTTAACCAATATAACCAAAAAAATTGCAAAACATATCAATTAGTACTTTTATAAGACTTTTGAATAGTATCTGAATTATAAAAATCTATTTTTCTACCAGCTAAAAAGATTGTAAGCCATATATAAAAATAGTGAGAATTACATTACTGAGACCATTATTTTGAATTATATTTTACTATTTGTTGGATTTATACTACAGTATTCATATAGGACCATTAAAATATTCTATACAACTTACCATTCAAGCTAGTTCACGTCTTTGTGCTTGACCTCAGCCTGACAATATATGTGCCTGAACTAGGTGTATATGCTTGTGTAGGTGTTGTGAGTCCACTGAATACATCCATATGTCACCAGACAATCTACGCACAAGTTCGAGGGTGTTCCTGGAAGTGAGATGAGGAGAGTAGTTTAGAAACTTCTTTGAAGCACAGAGGAAATGTACGAGGAAGTGATTTGAAGATGACTTGAAGGAAGAGCTACTGCTTCAAGATATTTTCAAGAAGAATTCTAATATAATTTAAAGATAATATTAATATTCTTAAGATCTCACAAAGGGTTGGAAACTCAATAATCAAAGATTTATGATTTAGAAATGATTACTGAGAAAATAAGGAAAGATACAATAATAATGATTTAACCTGAAGCTTTACCACTATTAACTATATATACGTTTTACAATTTGATTCTAAAGAAATATTGAACCAAAATCCAACCCCTTTTATATCCATTACCTTTCCTTGCATTGACCTCATACCCATCCATCATTACACACACAACAGACCACCAAAATTACACCCGTTACACCTGGACCCTCCTCACTAACATCTGTTAGCCCTTTAATCCTCCACTAACCATCCTGTCCATCCTCACTACCCCTTTTTAATAACCCACAGATATTTAATAAACCTTTTTAGCGGACTATTACATTGACTATTGTGCTGTGTGTCGCTTATTGAGGAAAAGACTAAGACACACTATTGAGAGATTGACTAATTTAGATTTAGAGTTTTAGACTAGTGCGGTTGACTAGTGAGTACACAAAGGAAATTCGCAGTTGCTATGTAGAATTTCTTTCTGTGCTTCAAGTATGGATTTAGACCTCTGTATTATTCATTTAATGAGCTTCTTTTGCCTCGAGTGTCACATAGCGCGTGACACATGCCCGGGTATAAAAACGCGAGCTACGTTGAGTGTGAGACATACTTTCCAAAACTACTTTCTCTCCCTTCTTACTTTAATTACTTTATAATTTATTATGTTGAATTGCCATACCCCAGCTCCCACACCTCCACACCCCAAAGCGGATTGTGGAATCATTACCCGGAAGTATTCTCAAGCCTGCACAGCCTGCGAATCAATGTAATACTTCTGGGTTGAAAGCACGGCAACACAAGGCCCTTGCCAGAAATGCGAGTTTTTCCGCTGGAGATGGGTGGCGTGTGATGCCTTATCAAAAAACACAGAAATTGAGTGCCAATTTACAAAAACAAAATATTGGGTAATACTGAAGACCAAAGAGGTTGTCAAAGATATCTGGGACGTATTGGTCGGGGACAATCAGTCGGTGGGAGAGATTGAGGAGGAGTTTGAAGATACCGTAGCAACCTGGATAACCCAAGCCACAAGTAAGAAACGAGGGGTCAAAGAAGAGGTAGATTAGTTAGTTGAAGAGGATGAGGATGAAGTCCCTATTTCAAGATGGACGCCGAAAAAGCGGAAGATGGTCATCGAGGATGACAAAGAGGAGAAGGAAGTGACATTGGAAGTCACCCCAAAATTATTCTTAGAAGCTGACCCATTGTTTGAAGTAAGACTGTTATTTTTTTTTAAAAATAAAATTTTGTTACTGATGACCTATGTTTTTAGAATTCAGATGTCATCACGGAAGCTCCAATTGTGGAAGCTGCGCCATTGCTGCCAGTTGAGGCAAGTCAACCGGTGGTTGATTCAAGGGAGGAAAACCAAGAGACTCTCAACCAGGTATGGTTGAAGAAACCTTGGAAAGGTCAACGAACTCAATTCATCAAAGATTTAAGCAGTGAGGTCGACAAGATTTTTGATGCTGCCTCCTTCGAAGTGGCCAAAGAATTACTAGAAATTTGGGAAGTGGTACCGGTAGGAGAGGAGGAGGTATTTGAGAAAAGCAGGAAGGAGATAAGAGTGGGTTTGGAAAAAATGAAGATGTTGGTTTCGGAGAAAATACAGGAGAAAATTTGAAATGGAAGGAAAAAAGTAGAAAGAAATTTGTGTATTTATTTATTTATCTTTTTTATTTTGATATTTTACTTGAAAATGTTTATATATATTATAAGATTTTGAGAAAAGAAATGAGGAAGAAAGAAAATATTTGAATAAAATTTTGTTTTAAATTTTGAAAGAAGAAAAGAAAGAATGTTTAACTGAAGGAATTTTAGCTTTAAGTTTTGAAAAAGAAAAATTTAAGTAAGAAAAAGAAATAATTTATTGAAAAAAATTTTGTTTGAAATGAAAATTTAATGAGAGAAAAATTTTGTTATTCGTGAAAGTTTATTTATTGAAGTTTTTTTTTTGAGGAATTTTGGTTATTTGAAAAGAAAGAAGAAAAAAATATTTTTAAAAAAGTTTTTGAAAGAAAGAAGAAATTTGTTTGAAGAATTTTAAAAGAGAGATATAAACGTTGAAATGAAGTTTGAGAAAGATTGTCGTATGGAGTTTGTGAAAATTTTTTGATAGTTTGAAGAAAAACAAAATAAGGGAAAAGAAGAAAAGTTTGAAAAGAGAAAAGAAAGAAAATTAAAGGAATAGGTGATTTTTTAAGATTTTAATTTTATTATTTTATTTTATTTTATTTTTTAACTTAATTTAATTTTGGTTTTAGTTTAGTTTATTTTATTTATTTTACTTTATTTATTTATTTTTTTAAGAAGGTTGAAAAAAGCTTTTGGGAAGAAGAAAGAAGAAAAGAAAGAGAAAAGAGACGAAGAGAAAAAATGAAAGAGAGTTCTATGGTTTTGGTTTTAAAGGATATTTAAGATGAAAAGATTTTAGGAGTTCAGGGGCGTTAGAAACATTGATGGCTGGTTCCCAGGATGTTTTTTCTGAGTCATCGAGGAAGCCTTCCCATTCCACAAAGTATTGAAGTTTCCCCTTGCGCATTGTTGAATCAAGGATACGGCTTACTTCCCACTCTAGATGGTCTCCTACTTCTACCGGTTCCGGAGGAGGTTGGTTCCTGCCTGGGTATGTTTCTCGAGCCAGTTCAGGAGAGATACATGGAAAACAGGGTGAATATCCTGCCTTTTAGTAGGTAGCTTGAGTTAAAATGCAGTTTTAGAGACTTTGGAGTTGATTTCAAATGGTCTCA
Organism: Hemileia vastatrix; assembly: GCA_030280995.1. Taxonomy (NCBI): domain Eukaryota; kingdom Fungi; phylum Basidiomycota; class Pucciniomycetes; order Pucciniales; family Zaghouaniaceae; genus Hemileia; species Hemileia vastatrix. The sequence goes on from JASXTE010000011.1 coordinate 25,288,700, forward strand.
AGAGTTTTTCAGCCAGTTTCTTTGATGGTGGAGCTGTTTGAATGTTTCATGCATTGAGCCATACTTTGTTGCCTGGTTTAAAAGAAGGAGCAGATTGTCGATGTTTGTTGGCCTGTTCCTTGTTCCTTTAAGTTGCTAACTCCAAATTTGATTTAAGTTCTTCTTGGAGTCGTGATATGGTTCAATGATAATTTTCTGCATGATGACTAGTTCCTACATGGATTGAGTTGAATTGAGGATGTCTTCCATAAACAGTTTTGAAAGGAGATTGTCATGTTGAAGAATGTGTCGAGTTATTATAAGCAAATTTGGCCAATGGTAACCATGTGTTCTAATTTTCTTGTTGGTAACTGACATACATTCGAAGGTATTGTTGGAGGATTTGGTTGACCCTTTTAGTTTGCCCATCGGTTCCAGGATGATATGCCATGGAGAGATTCCTTGTGATATTGAGTTATTGACACAATTGAGTCCAGAATGTGGATAAAAAAAATGAGCCTCTATCTGAAATAATTTCATTAGGTAAGCCATGTTTGGAAAATACATATTCTAAAAACAATTTTGAAAAATCTTCTGCTGTAGCAGTAGTAGTGTTTTTAATGAAAATGGACATTTTTGAAAATCTATCTACTATTACTAATATAGCATCAAAATTATTAGAGAGAGGAAGTTGAGAAATGAAATCCATCAATAAAGATTCCCAATGTTTAGAGGGAATAGGAAGCAGTTGAAGCAACCCATGCTTCCAGTGACAGGGAGCCTTATTTTTATTACATTCATAATAAGATCTTATATAGGCCTTGATTTCTCCGGTCACTCCTGGACAGAAGAAATCCCTCACTATTAACTGGTAGGTTTTATCAACCCCAAAATGGCCAGCTAATGGAGAATCATGTTGACTGTTGAAAATCCATAATTTTATTTTATTGTTGTTGGCTATGACTACTCTACCTTCAAAAAATAATAGACCTGATTCAATACTAAATCTTTTCGCCCCTTGCTTCGAGAGTATTTTGTCTTTTAATCCTAAACAATAATTGTCATTCGACAGAGCTTCGAGGATGTTGGATAGTGGATTTTGGAAAGATTGAATTGTCATTGAATTAAGTTGATGAGTCATTAACATTGATTCATTGAAAATTGATTTCACATTTGCTGGGTTCTTGTCAGCAAATGTGTCCCTCTGCTGTGGGTAAACATCGTCCCGAGGTGACAGGATATCTGGGACAATGCAGTTCTTACCTGGGCGATAGGAAATAGAAAAAGGAAATTCAGACAAAAATTCAGCCCACCTGGCTTGACGCCTGGTTAACACTTTGGAATACATAAAGTATTTCAAAGCATTATGGTCAGTCAGGATTTGAAAAGGACTATCTAGGCTGAGAAGAAAATAGCACAATTTTTTAAGACAATGAATAATAGCTAAAAGCTCCTTGTCATGAATTTCATAATTTAATTCTGCTGAAATGAGTTTGCGTGACTCGAAAGCAACAGGATGAAACAATTTTGTTTCAAGATTGAATTGAGAAATGACCCCTACAATAGCAAAATTGCTAGCGTCTGTCTTGACTATTGTCAAAGCAGAAGGATCAAAGTGTTGAAGAATTGGAGCTGTGGTAAATGCATTCTTCAATGCTTTGAATTCCTTTTGTGCTGTAAAAGTAAAAACAAAATGAATATCTTTTCTAAGAAGAGAAGTAATATTGTAAATAGTTTTAGAGTAATCTCTAATAAATCTTCTATAGAAATTGGCAAACCCAAAAATCCTTGGTGGGATTTATTGGTTTTGGGCTCAGGCCATTCCAGGACTTTTTGGACCTTTTTGTCGTCCATGACTAAACCATCAGTGGATAATGTAAAACCCAAAGAATCAATAGATTTAAGATGGAATTCGCATTTATTGTGCTTGGCATAGAGACCCTGATCTGGAAGGCAATTTAGAACCTGTTGAACATGATGAATATGTTCATCCATTGTCTTCAAGAAAATTAAAATATCATCTAAGTAGACGACAACATCTTGAAAGATGTCATTAAAAAAATTTGAAAAGTAGATGGTGCGTTACATAATCCAAAAGGCATTACTAAATATTCAAAACTACCAAATCTAGTGTGCATTGCAGTCAGTGGTTCATGACCTTCTGCAATGCGAATAAGATTATAAGTGCCTCTAAGATCAATTTTAGAAAAGAAATTAGCACCATTAAAAAGGGTAAGAAGCAATGACATAGGAGGAACTTGATATGCATTCTTCTTTGTGACTGTGTTGAGCTTTCTATAGTCAACACACAACCTAAGGCTACTGTCATTTTTCTTTACAAAAAGAACAGGGGAGCCAGTTGGAGATTTACTGGCTCTGATGAAACCTTTGGCTACATTCTCTGCAATGTAGTCTCAAAGAACTTGAGATTTGTCCTTTGACAAAGAATATACATGACCTAACGGAGGTACTGGACCTATTAACTCTATTTGATGGTTCTAGGTTCGATAAGGTGGTAACTTATTGGCCTTGCTGATTGAGAAAAAATCAAGGAAATCATGATACATTTCCTCGGGCTAGAAGGGTTAGCCAATTGCTCATTTAGAGAAAGATCAGATGCTTTCAAGTCATCTGGCAGATATTTTTACTCTACCAGGATATTTTCAGGTTGGTTTTTTTAACTCCCTATTGACCTGCATTGAAGAATTAGAAATATACTTAGTGTGTGGGGTGATCAATCCCCATGACCAATCAATTTCAGGATTCCAATGCGTTAAAAAGTCATGGCCAAGGATGGTGTTGTCCATTCTTGGGGCGTCCAAGACTGATAATTCTCACTTGAAGACGGGAAAGTTCGGAAAGTTGAGAACCCATAAAACTTTCTTACTTACCCAATATTTGGGTTCCTCTGATTCGACCAAATAAATTGGAGTTTGATCAATATCTATGAATTTCGGTCAGTCATCTAGAAGAAGGTAAGAGAAAGAGGAGAAAAGGAGGAGTACAAGGGAAAAATAAAAGAAATAAAGTGTAATAGATTATTTAATTTATTTAAAAGAAAAACAACGGCAAGTAACTTGAGAGATGACAAAAATTTAGGCTTTATTAATAATAATATTATTAAAGGTAAGGGTTCTGCGCGGTGTGGTAGCCTAAAGTTTAGTACGGCACCTAAATATGTAAATGGAGTTATTACGGCGTGCAAGATTGGCATTATTATTTTTTTATAAAAAAAGGGGTTTTATTTAATTTATTTGAGATTTAAATATGAAGAAATTGGTCACGAGCGAACGCCTACACGAAAACAATTTATTTTACGGAGAAAACTTATTTTTACGGTCTGAAAAATTTTTAAGTATTAAGTCGAGTCACTCAAGAGCCTTGGGAAATTTTCCCAGAATTTTTACTATTTTTCTTAAATTTTTAAATGAATTTTAAAGTTTTATAGAAATATTTACGTTTTCAAAAATTACTTAACTTTGATGAATTTTCACGGGGTAATTAGAGCTGCGCAGACTACGAAAATTAGTTTGGTATGTAAAGGGGAAGTAGCTCTATTATGTGTAATTTTTCTAGATTTTTTATTATGGTTTTAAAGGTTCTAAATTGAGTCCGGAAGTCCGGACAGACTCCGTTTCGACTCCGTACGGACTCTGTACGGACTCCGCTTTGACTCCGTACGGACTCCGTTCCGGCTCCGGATTGACTCTGGAAGAGCTCTGGAGGGGAAAACTTAGGCACGTGACTAGGAATACTTAAGCGACTCTCAAACTCGAAATTGAGAGGGGGGGACAGATCATACAGCTTAATCTTTAACCACCACAGTCTCATTTTTTATTACTCAACAAATTTAAATAACTTGTAATACCCTTATAACATTATTATTTTTTACATAAAATTTTAGAAATACAATTCAACAGTTTAAATAACACTTCATACAGGGTATCTTTAGAAAGGTCTTCGTCGCTGGGACTTGATTATTGCTGTCTCATAAAAATTCAAATTATTATAAAAACATAAAAGTCAATCTTTACAGATCTTTCACTGGTACACCTTAATTGTTGTTATCAGTATTTCTTTCTCAACAGCCACTTTCTTTAAATCTCAATAAGCGTTAGATATTTTAGAGTTTCATTATTTTTTATCAATCAGATCTAAGTAGATTGGTTAGCTTAGTGATTTAGAACACCTACTTTGTTATTTTTATTGGAAGGACGGGGTTTTCAGCTAAATCCATATATCTCCTCCGGATTCTGCTTAAAGCAAGGCGACTGTAAGAGTTTACCTTACCATAGTTGGCGCCCAACATGGGGTTCGAATTCTCTAGCTTTCTTTAAAGACTTACTTGGATCTAGGACTTTCTTAGCCTGCAAGAGGCTTATTCTCTGGAACTCTAATTAGATTTTTGTTATTGGCCTGCAAGAGGCTTGTTATTTTAACGGTTGTTAACGCTTTTCTTATGTTTTGGGATGTCTTCTACTAGTGGAACTGCTGTGTTGGCTGCTGGTGTACCTGTTAGGGCATCAGTAAGGATTGTATCTTGGGTTGGGCCCAAGTTTTCTGGAGATGATTTAGAAGGATTTTTACATAGGTATGAAACTGCAGCTGCGATTGATGGTGCTTTACCTTTGGATATGGTGAAGCAGATTAGGTTCTTTATTTTGGACAGAGAGGTGGAAAAGGAGGTTATTTCTATGGATGGTTATGAAGATCAAGATTGGAGAAAGCTCAAGATGGAAATGGAAAAAAGGTGGCCAAAAGTTTATTCATTGGAGGATCTAAAGGATATAGCTAGGAAATGGGAATCAAAAGGTGGTGTAACATCTCTGCATCAGTATCATCAGTTTATGGTTGAATTTCAGGTGGTTCTGGATTATTTGTTGGAGTATGAAATTTTATTTCATGATAATGCATCAAAGTATATTTTTTGGGATGCTATGGGGGAAAAGGTTAAGAAAGATGTTTTGATGGTGCTTATTAATGCGAATTTAATGAAGGATTGCCCAGATGGAGAAACTAGGATTCCTGGTATGGAGGTGCTAAAGAAGGTTATTTTGGAACATCTGGATACTCATAACTCTGTTGATTTGGACTCTGGAGAAGACACTGAGGTCGCTCAAGAGATAGAAGAGGATGGTGTAAAAGAACTATTTACTGAAGAAATTTCGGATTCAGCCATTCCTGAAGATTTTGTCCAGCCTGAAGATATTATTTTTGTTGACTCTTCTATTTGGAAAGAAGAGGTTTCTGAAGATGAAGATATTATTGTCACTGATGAAGAAAATTTGGATGTTGGGGATAATTTTGTTTTGGATAATTTGGAATTTGATTTAGAGGAATATTTACCTCAGGTTTTGTCTTCAAAAGCGGAGACTGTCTGCAATTCAGATGTGGATATGGTTTATGAATCTGGTATATGTATGGTGGATTTGTTTCAATCTCATGAAGAGATTTTTATGGAGGATATGGTTTTCCCTGCACTAATAAAGAGTGTAGTGGCATTTGATAATAGAGTGCATAAATTGGATGCACTCATGTTTTCGAAAAGGGCTGTTTATTTTTTATGTCCAATGGTAGGACAAATTATGGGGGTTTATTTTTGGGTTTTATGGAATCGGTGGATAAGCCCTTGGGGCAAAATTATGGATTATCTCCAGGGGATATCAAGAATTTAATTCCTTCAAAATGAGGATAAACTACCTAAACTGGGCTGAAATTTTCTTTTATCGTTATGCCTTCAATTTATTCAGGATTCAAATTATTATGAATGCCCTCATTTTTTGGGGTAGCAGGGGCTGATCGCTCTAATGTTGTAATCTCTCCTCATAATGAGATCCCGGATTGCAATAGGTCAGCTCACTTGGAGATAATTCAAGTGGATTCTCAATTATTTTCTGTTAATATTATTTTGGAGTGCAAATATGTTTTGGACTTTTCTATATGTTTATGGGATTTACCCTGTTTTTCTATTAAATTTAAAAACGGTGAAAAAGGCAAAATGGGCCAAATTAGGTTGGATAAAAATTGGAAGGGTATGTTTTATGACCTCCAGCAAGAGGGTAAACTGCGAAAATCTTATCAAAACCCGATTAAAAATCTCAGTATATTTAAAACACAAAAAAATAATTTTTGTGAAAATGTTATTTCGGGCCTCCAGAAAGAGGTTAAACTGCAATTATATCCTTCTATTATGGACCTCCAGCAAGAGGGTAAACTGCGAAAATCTCATCAAAACCAAATTAAAAATCTCAGTATAAGTAAATCAAAAAAAAATAATTTATGTGAAAAGGTTATTCCAGGCCTCCAGCAAGAGGTTAAACTGCAATTATCTCCTTCTATTTTGGACCTCCAGCAAGAGGGTAAACTGCAAAAATCTTATCAAAATCCAAAAAAAAAATCTCAGTATAATTAAAACACTAAAAAATAATTTTTGTGAAAATTCATTTCCGGTCCTCCAGCAAGAGGTTAAACTGCTGACTTTCTTTACGGGTGATTTACTGTTGGATAAGGGAAGCAAAGGTGTTGGAAAATCTGTTTATAAATTAGACGAGGGAAAGGAGAAAAGGGTAAAATTTAAAAATGAAATAAAATATTTTTCTAATTTTTCTTATTCCGATTCTGACGATGAAGAAGATTCATTTGATGAAAGTTTTAATGGCGATGTTTTACCTCAAGTTTATTTAGATGTGGACGCAGCCAAATATAAGAAGGTAGCAAATAAAGTTCGACCTATTAATGAACCGCTACCTGCTGAATTAAATCCACCTTTGAGAAGACCAAGGTTATCAAGAGATCCTTATGAAAGTCCCTTGGTAAAGAATCCGCCTGAATTTTCTGAGACGTCAAGAATCACTTTTGAGAGACTGGGTGTTGTTAATTTTGGACCTGATGGTTGGTTGTCTGGAGAAGAGAAGAAGTTGTTGTTGGATGTGATGGTCAAGCGAGAGAAGGCCATTGCTTTTGTAGAAGAGGAGAGGGGTGTGTTGAAGCATTCCTATGGGGAGCCTTACAAGATTCTTGTGGTATGTCATGAACAGTGGCAGCAGAAACCGATTCCTATTCCGGCTGCATTGAAAGAAGCTTATATCAAAGTTGTCAGAGAACGGATACGCACTGGACTGTATGAGCAATCAACATCAAGTTATTCTAGTCCGGTATTTTGTATCAAGAAACCGAATGGCAAGCTTAGAGTTGTTCATGATCTTAGGGAATTAAATAGGGTTACAATAAAGGATGCTGGGATACCGCCTAGTGCTGAGGAGTTTGTTGAAGCGTTTTCAGGGAGAGTGTGTTATGGTTTGGGAGATATTATGGGTGGATATGATGAGAGAGAGTTACATCCGGACTCAAGACCTCTCACTACATTCGATACGCCACTTGGACGTTTACAGTTAACAAGATTACCTCAAGGAGCAACAAATTCGGTTGCAGTTTATCAAGCTCAGATGGCTTGGATCCTTCAAGATGAAATTCCACAATATGCTGGAATCTTTATAGATGATGGAGGAATTAAGGGACCAACAACCGACTATGATAACCAGGTGTTGGAAGAGAATCCCGGGATACGCAAATTCATTTGGGAGTTTGCAATTACTTTAGAAAGAATCTTGTTTCGAATTGAAGAGGCTGGTTTAACTATTTCAGGTTCAAAATTTTCATGTTGTGTGCCAGCCTTAGAAATATTAGGCCATGTGGTATGTAGAGAGGGTAGGATTATGTCCAAGAAGAAAGTTAACAAAATTCAGTCCTGGCCAAGACCCAAGAATACGACTGAAGTTAGAGGGTTTTTAGGCGTTTGCGTATATGTTAGAATGTTTATCAAGGACTTTTCTTCATTGGCAGCTCCATTGAGACGGTTAACGAGAAAGGATGCAGACTGGGAGTGGGATGAAGAGTGTGAGAAGGCGTTTGTGAAGTTGAAGGAGGTTGTAGGGAAGGATTTAGTCCTGCACAAGTTGGATTATGGAAAAGATGCTGGCAGAATTTATTTAGCAGTTGATTCAAGTCAGATTGCAGCTGGGGCGGTTTTGTCTCAGATGGATAAAGCTGGTTACATCAGGCCAGTTAGGTATGAATCTGTAGTATTTACTGAGGTCGAATCAAGATATTCTCAACCAAAATTGGAATTATGTGGTGTGGCGAAAATACTGAGGAAACTTCAGCATATTTTGTGGGGGCAACATTTTGAGTTGCAAGTGGATGCAAAATCGTTAATCCAGATGATTAATTCCCCAAGCTTACCGAATGCACCCATGACGAGATGGGTAGCTTTTATTCAACATTTTTCGTTTGATTTAGTTCATAAGCCTGGCAAAACTTTTACTATGCCAGATGGTTTATCAAGGAGACCACCCACTGAAGAAGATTCAGACTCAGAAGAGTTCGATGAAGATATACCTATTATCAAAGCCAGCACTAAAGGAGCTGAAGACTTTCCATACCTCCCCCATGAGGTTAAACTGGCAGGACTATTGTGTTTAGATTATGATGATGATGACCTCCACCAAGAGGATAAACTGGAAAATAGTTTTTATGTTAATAAAGGTGTTGGAAAAGGTGTAGATAAATTCGGCAGAGAGGAGGTAGAAGAAGATGTGGTGTATGTAGAGGAAGATGGATTGGTAGTGTGGGATAGTAGTAAATTAAGGAATGGTGTATATGTTGGAGAATTAGAGAACTTAAATAAAAAGGTGGATAAAGAGAAAGAGGTATTTTCAAATACGGTTTTCGAAGGATCCAAAGGTTCAGAAGAAAAACGTCGACATAGCTCGATTAAAGATTTATTTAGGGGTCAACGATTATTGGCTCATTCATGTGCAGGTGATATTGGTGATAGAGAAGTCCCTATTGATGTTATATTAATCGATTTTCAAGATGAAGTCTGGGGTCAGACTGGTTTTTATTTTTTGTTAGTCAAATATTTGTTGACTTTAGAGAGGCCAGAAGATTTTGAAGACGATGAATGGGTGGCTATCAAGAGGAAGTCATCTACGTTTTACCTATCTGGTCGACGTTTAATGAGGAGGAGATATCCAAATCCTCAAGTAGTTATTACTCAACAGAAGGGGCAAGAATTAGTTTTGAAATCACTGCATGAAGACCTCGGGCATAGAGGCGTTGGAGAAACATTTAGAAGAATTTCTGATCGATTTTGGTGGCCTGGCATGAAGATGGCTGTTAAACAGTGGGTTCAGTCATGCGAAGAATGTCAAAGACGAAGTTATTTAAGGCCAAAAGAACCTGGACGCGCGACCGGTGAATATACGCTCTTTGGAAGAGTTAGTTTAGATGCCGTTCATATAAAAGAGGGACGGTATAAATATTTAATTGTGGCCAGAGATGATTTATCTGGTTGGGTAGAGGCAGCGCCTCTTATTAATTTAAATGCCAAAAATGTGGCAGAATTTTTTTTGAATAATTGGGTATATAGGTATGGGGTGATGAAGTTGGTAACGGTAGATGGAGGTCCTGAATTTGGGACAGAGTTTAAAGAGGCCGTATTGAAAGTTGGATCAAAGGTTAGGGTAGCAACCCCATATTATCCTGAAGCTGAAGGCATGGTTGAAAGAGGGCATCAAGTTATTAAGGATGCTTTAGTTAAAATGTGTGGGACAAGTTCTGAAAAGTGGAGACACTATTTACCTTTAGTTTTATTTGCTGATCGAATCACTGCCAAAAGGATGACCGGATTTTCACCTTATGAACTTGTTTTTGGACAGAAAGCAGTTTTACCGGTTGATTTAGAAGCTGAATCATATCTTGGATTTGACTGGGACACGGTCAAAACTACTGAAGAATTATTGTGTGCAAGAATGATGCAGCTAGAAAAGAAAGAAGAATATTTAGAAAAGGCATATTCACGGATGATGAAGATCCAAAATCAATCAGTTAGATATTGGGATGAGCGGTTGGCACATCGATTAAGGAAACCTTTGAACCCAGGAGATATGGTCCTGGTGTATAATAGGAGTTTGGAAAGTCAGTGGGGAAAAATGTTTGCAGATAGGTGGAATGGACCGTATAAAATCAAGGAGCAAGTTTCCGGCGGTTCATATGTGCTAGAAGAGTTGGATGGAGTAGTATTAAAGAAGAGGGTAGCGGCCGATCAAGTGAAACGGTTCTATCCTAGAGGCACCAGGAGTGCCGAAGTCTTCCTCCGCAATGAGGATAAACTATGATATTGATGAAATTTTACGGATTCCTCCGCAATGAGGATAAACTATGATATCAATGAAACTTTATGGATTCCTCCGCAATGAGGATAAACTATGAAATTTCTTAAAATTTATCAACTCCGAAATGAGGATAAACTACAATTTTAATGACTTTTTTTAAATTTATACCTCCGCAACGAGGATAAACTATGATATCTACGAAATTTTATGGATTCCTCTGCAACGAGTATAAACTATCTTTTTTTTTTTATCAAATAATTTACTGTCGTTACACTGCATATGGGCGACGAAACTATGATGAAACTTAACGAAATGCAAGAAGACCTTCTTTGAAATTTTTGAAAACTTAAAATTCTTAAAAATATGGGTGAAGATAGTGTTGGATATTTTTTTTAAAATTTATTGGAAGAAGTGTTCACAGGGGAACCTTCTTAATTTAATATTGGCAAGTTTGGGGGTAATTGATGGGCTGGCTGCTCTATACACAATTACCCCATAATGTTCGTTTCCAAAATTTTCCCTGTTTCTAGTTGAATCCTGGCTTTGTCTTTTAATTTTAGGAAGTCCACTAAGACTATAAACTGGAACGAATCAAGAGACACCGCTCTCAACGCCGGATTCAAGATTTTTTTTATTTTGTTTTTGATTTTTTTTATGTTAGATTGTGATTTCTTTTCTTTAATATATATTATGAATTATTGTAAAGGTGATGCTCACTGGTGGTCTCTAATCATTTTTATAAATTTGAGGGAGCCCACCCAGTGATCATCATTATAAAAATTATCTTCTAAAAACTTTCATTTATTTTCTTTTCTTTTCAATTTCTCAAAATTGTGTAACCACATCAAGTTGCACTTGGATGTGGGTATGATGTCGAGGGTACGGCTCATCAAATGGCCGGGGGGCATCTTTTAAAATTTTATTTTGAAATTTTTTTTACTTTTTATCTTTCTTTTCACATTTGTTTATCTTTCTTTAAAAATTAAATTTTAACTTTTATTTCCAAACTATCTTTTTTAAAAAATCTTTTATTTTAAATTAAAAAAAAAAAAAAAAAAAAAAAAACAAATTAAAATTTAAAAAAAAAAAAAAAAAATATTAATGAAAAAAAAAAAAAAATAAATAAATAAAATAAATAAAAATAAATAAATAAATAAAAATAAAATAAAAATAAAAATAAAATAATAAAATAAAAAAAATTAATTAATTAAACCAAATTATTATATTTCTTAGTTTTATTTTTCAGTCTTCATTCATTTTAGTTTTATTCATTTAGTTTAGACAGGAAACAGGGTCTAGGAGAACTCAATACCAATGGGATTTTACTTCAAGACATCTGTTTAGTCCTCCATGACTTTAAACTGGCTACTTTTCAAGACGTTCTTTAAGGCTTTTTTTATACGTATTTTGGATCTGTTAGTCCTCCAAGACTTTAAACTGGCTACTGTTCAAGACTTTCCTTAAGGGTTTTATACGAATTTTGGAGCTGTTAGTCCTCCAAGACTTTAAACTGGCTACTGTTCAAAACTTTCCTTAAGGTTTTATACAAATTTTGGAGCTGTTAGTCCTCCAAGACTTTAAACTGGCTAAATTTCAAGACTGTCATTAAAGATTTTATTTTGGAGCTGTTAGTCCTCCAAGACTTTAAACTGGCTACTCTTCAAGACGTTCTTTAAGGTTTTTTTTACACTTATTTTGGATCTGTTAGTCCTCCAAGACTTTAAACTGGCTAATTTTCAAGACTTTCATTAAAGATTTTATATTGGAGCTGTTAGTCCTTCAAGACTTTAAACTGAATTTCAAGGATAATCAAGATTTTATGGATATTTTCGGAGACGGATTTCCTTTTATATAAATCAAAATGTTAGGTCCACCAAGACCTTAAACTGGACTGTTATCAAGCTGTTGGGTCCACCATGACCTTAAACTGGATTTCTTATCGATTAAATGTTTGGTCCTCCATGACTTTAAACTGGTAGTTCATTCATTGTTTAGTCCACTATGACTTTAAACTGGAAAATTAATATCTGCAGGATAATTCAACATTCATTGGACCACTATGGCCTTATACTGGATTACTTGTCAATCAAATGTTTGGTCCACTATGACATTAAACTGGATTATCAAATTTATTCAATCTTTGGTCAAGCCTAGGCCTTACTTATGAATATATCAAGATATTTATGCACTTAAACGATCTTTGGTCCACCAAGACCATAAACTGGCAATCGATTATATGTTTGGTCCACCAAGACTTTAAATTGGAATGTCAATCTTGTTTGGATAACTCAATTCAATCTTTTAATTTATCACTGTCCCCTAAGACTCTAAACTGGTTATTCAATTATTTCTGGAATTGGGTGCTGATAAGCTTTAGGAGGTTAAAATTTTAGGTGGTGATGATGCTAAAGAAAGCATAATGGTTAATTAGGTGAAATTTGTGGCGCTTTAACATGGTCTAAAGTTAAAATTATTATTGGAAGCCTGGCAAAAGTATTTTATGGGTTTGCTGTATAGCAAAGTTTGAAAATTGTGATGAAGGAATCAGAAGTTAGGATGGTAGTTGGATTTTAGGGAATGATTTTTTTTAGTGCCTCATAGTTAGGCCATTTTTTTTGGTGTGAAGCTTGGAGGACCTTATGGCGAGATTGGAATCATAGAATTTGGCTCAGTGGGGGGCCCTATGAGGTTGGAATCAGGAGTATTCGGCTCATAGGAAGATCCACTCTCTCAATGCTGTGACAAGAAGGAAGACTGGTATATGGGAGTCTGAAGGGATTCAAACCTTGCTCTCAGCAGTGGAATCATCACAAGATTTATTTTATGTTATTTTATGTTATATCAAGCCAGAGAAGAAGAAAGAACGTTTTTATTATAAAGATTTAAAAGAAGACCAGCTAAAACAAATTTATCAAATTATTTTATTAGAAAAGATAATTCTTTTGGAATTGCTCAACCACTTATTCAAAGTTATAAGAATGGGGACATTCTCGATTGGAGGGAGGATGTGGTAGCCTAAAGTTTAGTACGGCACCTAAATATGTAAATGGAGTTATTACGGCGTGCAAGATTGGCGTTATTATTTTTTTATAAAAAAAAGGGGTTTTATTTAATTTATTTGAGATTTAAATATGAAGAAATTGGTCACGAGCGAATGCCTACACGAAAACAATTTATTTTACGGAGAAAACTTATTTTTACGGTCTGAAAAATTTATAAGTATTAAGTCGAGTCACTCAAGAACCTTGGGAAATTTTCCCAGAATTTTTACTATTTTTCTTAAATTTTTAAATGAATTTTAAAGTTTTATAGAAATATTTACGTTTTCAAAAATTACTTAACTTTGATGAATTTTCACGGGGTAATTAGAGCTGCGCAGACTACGAAAATTAGTTTGGTATGTAAAGGGGAAGTAGCTCTATTATGTGTAATTTTTCTAGATTTTTTATTATGGTTTTAAAGGTTCTAAATTGAGTCCGGAAGTCCGGACAGACTCCGTTTCGACTCCGTACGGACTCTGTACGGACTCCGTACGGACTCCGTTCCGGCTCCAGATTGACTCTGGAAGAGCTCTGGAGGGGAAAACTTAGGCACGTGACTAGGAATACTTAAGCGACTCTCAAACTTGAAATTGAGAGGGGGGGACAGATCATACAGCTTAATCTTTAACCACCACAATCTCATTTTTTATTACTCAACAAATTTAAATAACTTGTAATACCCTTATAACATTATTATTTTTTACATAACATTTTAGAAATACAATTCAACAGTTTAAATAACACTTCATACAGGGTATCTTTAGAAAGGTCTTCGTCGCTGGGACTTGATTATTGCTGTCTCATAAAAATTCAAATTATTATAAAAACATAAAAGTCAATCTTTACAGATCTTTCACTGGTACACCTTAATTGTTGTTATCAGTATTTCTTTCTCAACAGCCACTTTCTTTAAATCTCAATAAGCGTTAGATATTTTAGAGTTTCATTATTTTTTATCAATCAGATCTAAGTAGATTGGTTAGCTTAGTGATTTAGAACACCTACTTTGTTATTTTTATTGGAAGGACGGGGTTTTCAGCTAAATCCATATATCTCCTCCGGATTCTGCTTACAGCAAGGCGACTGTAAGAGTTTACCTTACCATAGCGGCAAACACTTTTAATTACTATCAGACTTAAAGCAACCTTTAAATTGTTATATAGAATTTTAATTAGAATTTTATTACTAATAAAAAAAATATAAATGTAATGTAAAAGTATATTAAATTTGTTGAGTGTATAGTAAGTGATGAGGCTACAGGGGATTATCCAAGGCCCTTTTATAGGCAATGGGTCCTCTGAAGCGCCACTATATTTGTAAATACAATAATTATAATAGAATGAAACAAGTATATCAAAGAGTAAGTGAAACATAACAATGTAGAGAAAAATATGAAACAAATAATTAAAAACCCCAATTAAGAATCCAATTTTCCCGCCATTAATTCCCAAATCAGTAAGTAAAAATAGTGAATAACTAAAAAAGCCTGGAACATAGGAACTATGAGAAAAATCATTCAAAACAGATGGTACAGTCTGATTTAAGGATTTTTAAGTGAAACAAAAAAAATTCTGACGCAACAAATATGTAATTTATTTCAATTCAGTATTATTTAGTTTTTCCTGACACAATTATAGGTCAAAAGAAGTGTCATTATTTATTGTTTAATATTATAAGAAATGATATTTAATATATAAATATAATTAATTAATTTAATTATATTATAAGTAAATTTTACACTTATAATTATAATATATGTTTTTAATTAATTAAATATAAATTTATAATTATTAAATACATAAAAAATGCGCCATTATTTGTAGAATATATTATATTATGTTAAATTTAAATGTATATAAAAATTTATATAACCAATAAAATTAATATAACACTTGTATGTAATAAAATACTTATATAATTTTATTATGCAATAAAATATTAATTTATATACATTAAATACAATTCTTACCCCCTCTTTCAGGTCTTATAAGTTACATATCATTTACTGGACTCCTGGAATAGCCTGGCTGACACTCCCTCACTCTAAAAAAAATTCTAAGATTTTTCCATTTTTTATTTTTTCAACAGAGTAGGCAGATTTGAAATTTCCTTGCCATGTATCCATGCATCATGTTCAGATGATTTGTTCTTATATCTCAATAAATATTCAGTACCTCTTTCAGAAGTGATAATTCTATCATTGAGAATTTTATCAATTTCTGCTGTTTCTGTGACTTCCTGAGGGTTCTTCTTAGGTCTTCCTCTTCTTTTTGGAAATAAGTCACTGTTGGAAGTATAAGGCTTAAGCAAAGAAATGGGAAATACAGGATGTTTCCTATCATATGGAGAATACAATAAAACTTCTACTGCATTATCACCAACCATTCTTTTAACAACAAATGGTCCTACAAAAGGATCTTTTAATTTGTGTTTACCTTGTAAATTGAAATGGACAGTAGATATCAACACTTCATCACCCTTGTTAAATGTGTATTCTTTATGGGATTTATCCCATCTTTTCTTTTCATATTCAAATGCTTTATCAATACAACTCTGAGCATGTTTTCTGCATAGCTGTTGCATTTGCATAAAAGATTTTACACCAGGGTGTAGTTCCAACTTAGGAATTTATTATTGAGAATCTGAGCAGGAGTGTTTGGGACATAACCTAACCAAAGCTCAAAAGGCTTTTTCTCAGTGACAGAATGAACAGTGCTATTATATGCAAATTCAAGACCAGGCAAAAGAGTGACCCAATCATGAGTAAATCTGTCATTGTCTTTATATTCTAAACCAAAGGCACAATACATTCTAATCATATCTTCCAGAGTTTGAATCATTCTTTCAGCTAGACCATCAGTCTGAGGATGGTGAGCTGTAGACAATTTTAACTCACAGCCACAAATATCCATCAAAGAGGTCCAAAACTCAGAAGTGAATTTTGGATCCCTATCAGAGATAATGGCTTTTGGAAAACCAATAATATTAAACATGTAAGACCACCATAAGAAAGCTAATTCTTTGGTGGATACATCTTTGTGGGTTGGAATAAATTTGCACATTTTTGTGAATCTATCCACTATTGCCCAACACGAGTTAAAGCTGTCCTTACCTGAAACAGGAAGACCAGTGACAAAATCCATATTAATGATTTTCCAGGGAGCATTAGGTGCTTCAATATGTTGTAATAACCCTGCTCTCTTACCTGTTAACCTTTTAGATTTTTGGCAGGAATCACAAGATTCAACATATAATTTTGTGTCTTCAGACATATTAGCCCACCATGCAGTGTTTTTGATTCTAATCAATGTTTTTTCAAGATCAAAATGACCAGCTAATATGTCATCATGAAAAAGTTTGAGGATAGTTTCTTTCATTGAAGGAGGAATTACAATTACATTGGTAAGCTTCCTTCTATAATATATATAACCATCTTCGATAGAGAACTTTCCTTTATTTAAAGCATTTTGGTACTTTGCAGGAAGAGTTTTTATTAATGCTTGAATTGAAGCATTCTTAGGATCATTTAAGATAGTAACCAATTTATTTAAATCAGAATCCTTATCATATGAATCCAGTATTAATTGTAATAACTCCTCTTCCATATCAACTATAAATATACCATGGATATGAACAGTATCATCTTCAGGTACATAAGCAGGATTTGAGTCATTATTTGGCAGAGGCAATCCGGAGAGCATATCAACATTGGAGTGAACATTTCCAGCTCTATGGATAATTTTCATCCTTCCTCTGTATTCTTGAACAGCAAGTTGCCACCTGAACATATGTCTGTTAGGTGTCTTTAGGTTTAAGAGGGACTTCACAGCACTACAGTCAGTTACCAACTCAAATTTTTGGTCATCCAAACAGTAATGAAGTTTCTCAAGAGCCCAAACAACTGCTAAGCACTCCAATTGAGTGGCACCATATTTCAATTCACTATTTTTTAAGGTTCTTGAAATATAACAAATTACAACCTCTGAGGATTTATCATTAATAATTTGCTTTTGGTGAAGGGAAGCACCCAGACCAATAAAGCTAGCATCTGTATAAAGGACAAATGGCTAGTTAAAATCTGGAAGAGCCAATATAGGGGCTGTCATTAAGCAACTTTTTAATGTATCAAAAGCTTTTTGACAGTCATTATTCCAGAGAAAAGCAACATCTTTTCTGGTCAGTTTTGTAAGAGGCAAGGCTATGACCTGAAAATTTTTAATATATTGTCTATAATAGCCACACATACCCAAAAAACTTTGGATTTCTCTTACAGAAGTTGGTGCTTTCACATTTTGAATGGCAGCAACTTTATTATGGTCTACACAAATTTGTAAGCCTGACACAACATGGCCAAGGACTTTCAAAGATTGAAAACCAAATTTACACTTTTTTAAAGATAAGGTCATATTGATTTCATCCATTTTTTGGAAAACTCTATTCAAGTGAATCATATGTTCATCAAAAGTTTTAGAAAAACCAATAATATCATCAATATAAACCATGAGCCAACCTTCAATAATTTCTTGATGGAAAGTGTTATCCATGACTTTCTGGAAAACTGAAGGAGCTTTTTTAGGGCGAAATGGCATCCTAACATACTTATATATTCCCATATGAGTTGCAATAAGCAAAACATTTTGAGAATTTTTCTCAACTGGAACTTGATGATAACCTTTATTACCATCCAGACAACTAATAAATTTGGCACCTTGCAAGGTAGCATGTATTGAATTAATTCTGGGTAAAGGATAAATATCATCAACAGTATAAGTGTTTAAAGCTCTGTAATCTCCACATAATCTAGCTTTATCTTTTTCATAAGAAATCAAGACTGGGGAGATGACACAATATTTGGGGGTGACATCCACTTTCTCAATGATATTCTTTTTCAATAATGTTTCAATATTATCTTCAATATCCTTTCTTTTTGTTGGAGAAGCAGGATATGGTTTTTTCTTAAGACTAGGAGGAATATCACTCAAGTTACAGGATAAGGTAATTTTCATTTCTTCCTGAACAATTCCCAAGACATGATAATCATGAGCAAAAGCCATAGGGAAAGAGGTAATAGAGGCAACAATAGAATCCTTTTGTTCACTAGTCAACTGATCACCAAAAGAAGCGGTATTTATTTCATGTAATAAATCATCCATTTCAGTTGTTGTTCTACCTTTACACTGGATCAGTGAGTTACAAGATTTCAACAAATGCCCAGAAGTTCTAGGAGAGGAAATTTTGAATTTCCTTTTCCCATTCATTCCTAAGGTAAAGCAACTATTTGCTGGGTCCAGTTTCACACCAAACATGGTTAAAATATCATTTCCCATAATAAACCAATTGCTCAAATTATCATTTTTCATGACAACAAACTCACAAATAGCTCTGACAAAACCATTATTATATTTGAAGAATACAGAGGTTTTGTATTTGCCAATAGGAAATAAGTTAGAACCATACCCTCTCCATTTTTCAGAAGTTATAGGTAATAATTTACTCAAATATTCCTTATCCACTGAAGCCAAAGCTTTTTCAGATACTACACTTCCTCCAGCACCAGAATCAAGAACTACATCAACATTTTTACCATTAATGATAACAGGTGCCTTTAAAGGGGATATAGGAATAGAATTGTTAGTAATATCTTTAATTATCTCAGCATTTTCTACTGAAGATAAATTCAATACACAATCTTCAGATATATTATTTAAATAATGGACATCATGTTCCAACATTAAAACATCTTTAACAGATTCATTGTCATAGGAGATATTACTTTCACAGTCACTGGAAGAAATATTGACATCAAGTTCAACTTCATCAGTGTTTTCATTTTGTTCAACAAGATGAATTTTCTTGTCACAAACATGACCCTTCTGCCACGGTTTGTTACATTTATAACAAGTATTTGTTGCATATTTTTTAGGTGCAACTGGGGCAGAGGGTTTACCAGATTTTTCTGGGAGCTTTGTAGAAGGTTTATTCTGATCATTATAAGATTTACCAAGGTATTTCTTTGGTTCATATCTATGGTTGAGCAGTACCTCATTACATATATTAATGAAAGAAGAATTTTCCCTTACATGCTCAGTTCTGGCCACAATCAAATCCCTAAGAGAATTTGGTAATTTATACAAGATTTTATCTCTCCAAATATCATAATCCATCTTTTGATCAATTGCTCTAAGGATTTTAGTTATTTTCATCAGAAAAACAATGGGCTTTTCAACAGAGGAGTATACATATCTAGTATTCTCATACAGTCTCTGTTGAGCTAACCTGAATTTTGAACCACCAAACTGATTCTCAATCAAGGATTTCCAATCATTCCATGTATAATGATTGTTATCTAAAAGAACAGATTCATACCACATCAAGGCTACATTGGAAAATAAAGAAATTAGCTTAGAAACGATTTCCTCATCAGGTAGTTTATAAGATCTCTTTAAATTATCAATTCTTTGGATAAAGTGTTGCCAATCAGAGGAAGAATCACCATCAAAGGTAGGATATTGGTCTAAATTAGGCCAATTTTTCTGACTACTGGGATGGTCCACTTTTTGGTTTGAATTATTCATTATTAATAATTCCTGAAGTCTAGCCAGGTGTTTAGAAATTTCATTATTTACAGAAACAGCTGGTGCATGACCATCACAAGATTTTTTGCTAGTAGTAAAAGATTTTACAGACTCATTGTCAGTTTGTTTAATGGTTGAAATATGAGGAAGAAAGGATGGACTTTGCTCAGGTTTTTTCCCTTTATTTTTATGCAGCTTATTGACAGCAATCTCATTTAATTCATTATTGATGGTTAAGGTTAAGAACTTTTACTGCAGGTCAGACACACAGTTTCTTATTCTTGGAATTTCAGACATCTGGTCATTTACTTTTGCAAGAGATAGAACATTTCTGTCCTCAGAAACTGAGTGATTGGTACTTAGTGCATGGAAATCATTTTTTAGCTTTTTAAACTCATTTTGCAGAGATTTTATTTCATTTTTGAAAGAATAATTTTCTTCAATAAGGGGTTTCAATTC
This sequence comes from Hemileia vastatrix, assembly GCA_030280995.1. Taxonomy (NCBI): domain Eukaryota; kingdom Fungi; phylum Basidiomycota; class Pucciniomycetes; order Pucciniales; family Zaghouaniaceae; genus Hemileia; species Hemileia vastatrix. Next base: position 25,308,929 of record JASXTE010000011.1, read on the forward strand.
ACTCAAGGTCTTATGTAGATTGATATTTCTATCTGAGATAGCTCTATGGTCACTTCTTATTTGTTTTTGTTGACTAAGAACAATATTCAAGATTTCTTTGATTTTTAAATAAGCTGTATCTTGTACAGAAGAACTCACTTTACATTGCAAGTGTAAATTATTTAATCTATCATTTTCATGGATTAACACATCTCTCACGTGTTTGTCTTTCACAACATTAAAATCAAGGGTATCTTTCAATATTTCCTCAGAAGTTTTTTCAATTAAGGTATAGATTTCAGGGGGAACAGAATCATTTTTAATTTCAAAGAAGGATTAATTAAAGAAGTAGAAGTTAAATGTAAAGGTTCATCAAATGACAATTTGCTAATTACATCAATAGGGCTACTAGTTACAGGAAGCTGTCTTTTAACAGGTTTAACTGTTCTTTCACCATGTTTAATAATATTACCTTCAGAAGAAGATTTATTAGAAAACATACCCAAGTGACTATCAACCAAATTACTTACCATGGCAGAGTAGGAAACTTCCCCTGAGACTGGGTTTGGGATTGTGCTTGGGCCTTCTTTCTCCTGCCTTGTTGGTAGGGATGAGGAGGTGGATGGAAATTGGGTGTTCTGGATGGGCCAGGCTGATGAGGAGGAGGGTGTTGCACATTCTGTTGGTAGTGACTCATTAGATAATCCCATTTCCATTGCTCTACTTCCATAGTATTTGGATTTTGGATGGTTGAGCTGGGTGGCTCTGAAGGTTGAGCCTGAAACTGAGGCTGATTGGGAGGAAACTGAGGAGGGGCCTGGGCCTGAATCTGGTTCCTGAGTTCTTGAACCTGATCCCACAAGGTGTCTACTTTTGCTTTGTATGTCATATTTTCTGTCTTCAACTCTTTTATATTACTGGACAGGTTGCTGATTTGTTGTGGCAGAGGAAGCTTTTTTATTTTGAATCCTTTTGGAAGACCTTCTTGAGGTACTAGAGGCTTTAATTCCTTCTGTGGTGCTGGGGGAAGGGAGTTTGGTTTGTTTACATTTCCTGTCATTTCCACATCCTGAAGTATGTGAATTCTTTGTGTTAGCATAAGATTTTTTATGTCCAACTTTAGAAGAACTCACAGTATCAGCATCATAGTCAATTTCAATTTCATCCACTTGCATGTTATCCATTTTTTCAGCCAAATTGTTGGACATAATAGTGGGAAGATTTTAATTTACTTCTTATTTTTTAAAAAAAATAATAAAAGTTAGTTAATAATTGCTCCAAATAAAAAAAAATTTTTATTAATTAAATTATAAAAAAAATTTTCAATATAAAGTAATAATGATAAAAAAAATTTATTTTTAAAAAATGGATTGCAAGGTTAAATTGGGAATAAACAATCAAGTTAATTCAACCAATTAATTACCAATATTAAATATGGCAATATATTTGGGACTAATCACAAAGTACTTTTAAGTCAACCAAAATTAACAATAATTAATAAAAAAAAATTAAATTAATAATTTAATTTGTATTAATAAAAATGTCAATTCTTCTAGGACTAAGAGGATTTAACACTCTATAATGGTCAACTAGGAAAAAAAAATTTTTTAATAATTGAACACTTACACTCAGTGAATCAGAAATTAAGCCACAATCACTGTTATTGCAGTAAAAATATAGTAATATGAGTGAGAGGTGCAAAGGTGAACTTACTATAGTGATTGAAAAATCACTTCAAAATAATATATGAATTAATATAATATAAACCTAAGAAATCGAACCCAAGTTCAAAACACAGTTGCGGCAAAAGTTTTGTTTTTGCTAGGTGGTCCGTGCGTTTGTCGTTCGTCGCCAGGCTCGATCGTTGTCGTCGTTTGGAAAGGCCCTCAGTTGTCAGTCAGTCGTCTAGAAGAAGGTAAGGGAAAGAGGAGAAAAGGAGGAGGACAAGGGAAAAATAAAAGAAATAAAGTGTAATAGATTATTTAATTTATTTAAAAGAAAAACAACGGCGAGTAACTTGAGAGATGACAAAAATTTAGGCTTTATTAATAATAATATTATTTAAGGTAAGGGTTCTGCGCGGCAAACACTTTTAATTACTATCAGACTTAAAGCAACCTTTAAATTGTTATATAGAATTTTAATTAGAATTTTATTACTAATAAAAAAAATATAAACGTAATGTAAAAGTATATTAAATTTGTTGAGTGTATAGTAAGTGATGAGGCTACAGGGGATTATCCAAGGCCCTTTTATAGGCAATGGGTCCTCTGAAGCGCCACTATATTTGTAAATACAATAATTATAATAGAATGAAACAAGTATATCAAAGAGTAAGTGAAACATAACAATGTAGAGAAAAATATGAAACAAATAATTAAAAACCCCAATTAAGAATCCAATTTTCCCGCCATTAATTCCCAAATCAGTAAGTAAAAATAGTGAATAACTAAACAAGCCTGGAACATAGGAACTATGAGAAAAATCATTCAAAACAGATGGTACAGTCTGATTTAAGGATTTTTAAGTGAAACAAAAAATATTCTGACGCAACAAATATGTAATTTATTTCAATTCAGTATTAATTAGTTTTTCCTGACACAATTATAGGTCAAAAGAAGTGTCATTATTTATTGTTTAATATTATAAGAAATGATATTTAATATATAAATATAATTAATTAATTTAATTATATTATAAGTAAATTTTACACTTATAATTATAATATATGTTTTTAATTAATTAAATATAAATTTATAATTATTAAATACATAAAAAATGCACCATTATTTGTAGAATATATTATATTATGTTAAATTTAAATGTATATAAAAATTTATATAACCAATAAAATTAATATAACACTTTTATGTAATAAAATACTTATATAATTTTATTATGCAATAAAATATTAATTTATATACATTAAATACAATTCTTACCCCCTCTTTCAGGTCTTATAAGTTACATATCATTTAATGGACTCCTGGAATAGCCTGGCTGACAGTGAATGTCAGCTTTAACTTCTTGGCAAAAGATAAACTGACAAAAGAAATTGAAGCTCCAGAGTCTATAAGAAAACTGAAGGGGGTATCCTCCTTGAAAAGAATGAATCTCAAGCGGTTTAAGGCGACTCCAGTCCTTAAGACATGGAGGTTCTATGCACTGGGAGAGATAAGATAGTTTGCTTTGCACACAAGTAAACTATCTACTAGTTTTTTGACCTTGAACTAGTACCTTCTCTTTCCTTCAACTTCACACAATCTTCTAGCTTGTGCTTACCCCCACAATACATACATAACCCATTATCTGCTCACCTCTTCCTCTCAGCTTCTTTAAGTTCCCCTTTTTGATCCAGTAATTTACTAATATTGCCTGGGGTCAAGCCTTTTGGTCAAGGTTTGTCCTTTCTCTTATTGGGTTTGGATTGAGTCGAGGAGGATTGAGTTGTCTGTGGGTGTGAAGAAGGTCCTGATTTCAAATTTAGGCCTTGAGATTTGTTGGCGTATTGACGATGTTGTAGTCCTCCTTGGTAAACGCCATCGAGTTTGAGGGTTCAATCCATTAAATCCGTTAAAGTAGTCATCTTCTGACCATGAAGATTTAATTGATCCAGAATCCTCGAAGGAAGTGCCTTTTTGAAATGATACTTGAGGGCAGCATTATTTCAACCTACTTGAGTTTGAAGTGCTCTGAAGTTTGAGATATATTCAGAGGCTTTACCATTATCACTCATGAAAAGGAAATCAAGTCCAATTTCTGCCTTTTTAGTTTCATTAGGGTCACTGAACAACGTAAATAGTCGGTCTTTGAAATTTTCCCAGTTATTAATAAGTAAGTGGGTTTCTGTTGAAGAGAGCATGAGAAGATAAGGTTCAAACTATCTTGCTTCTTTTCCGGCTAGGAATGAAGAAGCATAAACAACCTTTGATTGGTCGTTATTGAAGTTTCAAGAGTCATTATGGAACAGGAGCTTGCAGGTTTGCAAGAAGGGCCCCAATCTGTCTGGATGTTCTCCAATAAATTTATCAGGAGATTTCATGGAAGGAGTTTTGAATTTAGATCCCTCCGAAGACATTGGATTGGAAAGGGTTTTCATGAAAAGTCTCATGAAGTCTTCCAGAGAATTAGATGTTCCAGGTTCGGAAGGTTGACCAGAAGGGTTAGTCGCAGGGACGGATGGTGCCTCATGCATTGTATCCTCTCCTTCTTCTTCCTCACTAGAATCATCAAAATTCTGGGGGATGTCTTCTACAGATTGGAATGAATTTCCCCATTCCCTAAGGTCGAGAGGTTCCAAGGAGTTAGTGCAGGAAACAGGCCTTGTGGCTGTTGGCCTGCCTCTGGCGCAAGCCCTAGTAGTGGCGCCCGTAGGAGGAGTGCATTGAGCAGGTGCCATTTAAAGAATTTAAAACACCTGAAAAAAGGACGTAGTACTACCAAAGAATGAGAACTATGGAGAATTAAATTATACTGTCACCGGACAATCTACGCACAAGGTCGAGGGTGTTCCTGGAAGTGAGATGAATAGAGTAGTTTAGAAAATTCTTTGAAGCACAGAGGAAATTTTCGAGGAAGTGATTTGAAGATGACTTGAAGGAAGAGCTACTGCTTCAAGATATATTCAAGAAGAATTCTAATATAATTTAAAGGTAATATTAATATTCTTAAGATCTCACAAAGGGTTGGAAACTAAATAATCAAAGATTTATGATTTAGAAATGATTACTGGGAAAATAAGGAAAGATACAATAATAATGATTTAACCTGAAGCTTTACCACTATTAACTATATATACGTTTTTATAATTTAATTCTAAAGAATGTCGAACCAAGAATCCAACCCCTTTTATATCCTTTACTCCTCCTCGCATTGGCCTCATACCCATCCATCATTCTGTACACCACAGACCACCAAAATTACACCTGTTACACCTGGAACCTCCTCACTAACATCCGTTAACCCTTTAATCCTCCACTAACCATCCCGTCCATGCTCACTACCCCTTTTTAATAACCCACAGATATTTAATAAACCTTTTTAGCGGACTATTACATTGAATATTGCACTGTGTGTTGCTTATTGAGGAAAAGACTAAGACACACTTTTGAGAGATTGACTAATTTAGATTTAGAGTTTTAGACCAGCGAGGTTGACTAGTGAGTACACAAAGGAAAGTCACAGTTGCTATGTATAATTGCTTTCTGCTCTTCAAGTTTGGATTTAGACCTCTGTATTATTGATTTAATAGGCTGCTTTTACCTCAAGTGTCATGTGGCGCGTGACACCATATTACCTAAAATAAGCAGAAAAATAAAGTTTATAGGCTATTAAGAGGTTAAATTCCACTTATAGACCTAAATACACATAATATAACTACATATTTCACTGAATATGAGGTTGATGTATAGATATAAGCTTATGTATGTCTATAATTACTTAGTATCACTTAAGATAATTATATTATGACTCTATTAACACCTCAATAAGTATTATTAGGCTATGGATAAGCTATTTAAACTACTATAAGTCATATAATAGTGTAATAATTATATATATATATGTATTATAACCATATATATAAGTATTTTAACCTTATTTTTAAGTAATAAGCTTAATGTAATTAAGGTTATCTTTTTTTGACCATAAGAAATACTCATTCCTGGGAATAACTAGGCTGACACTCCCTCACCCAAAAAAAATAATAAAGAAAATGTTAAGACATTTTAATTAATAAGTAAGGAGTGAATAGAAAAATAATTTTCAAATTTTTATGATACATATACTGAATTAAACAGTATTATTTGGATTTAAGTTTTTTCAAGAGATTTTTAAGATCAGAGATTTCATTTTCTGGAATCCACTGTTCATATTCACTTGATTGATTTTTAAACATTAATAGATACTCAACTCCTTTTTCTTTAGTAAGGTGTCTCTTTTTAAGTATCTTTTCAACTTCTGCCTTTTCAGCAATTTCTTCAGGTTACTGTTTATGCCCTCCTGATCTTCTTGGAAATAGGGCAGTATCATTAGAATGGTATGGTTTTATAAGAGAAATAGGAAATACTGGATGTTTTCTATCATGTGGTGCATACACCACGCAATATGGGGGGCGGACTTGCTAGCAAGTCCGCAACCTTGAACCCTAATTCATATCTTTTTGAGCACACATTGAGGAAGTGATGAAACCATCATGAAGAAGTATTGAATTTACTTTGAACACAAATGGGGCTACAAGGGCTGGAAAGGCTGGAGAGAGGGGTGAGGAAGGGTGTATGTGGTAGCGAAAAGGTTGGGAAAGAGTTGGAAGGGAAGATTAAGGGTTCCGAGGCATTTTAAATGAAGAAAAGGGTCTGGGAGAGGTTGAGAGGGGTGAAATGGGGATCAAAAGAGGATGGCATACAATGGGGCTGGGAGGATAGCGAAAGGCATGGGAAGGGAAGACAAGCATGTGTTGATAGAATTGAAAGGGATGGAGATTGGTGCAAACAGAGTGTGAAAATAGGAGGATGAACTCTGTTCTTCGGGCGAAGAACAGAGTTCACTTCCATAAAATATTAGCTGAAACAAAACAGAGTGTGAAAATAGGAGGATGAACTCTGTTCTTCGGGCGAAGAACAGAGTTCACTTCCATAAAATAGTAGCTGAAACATAGTTTTCAATTCTGTAAAAACAGTTGTAGGTAATAGAAAAAGTCACTGATCTTCAAAAAATACTTTGCATTGAGTAGACTCATGGAATGATTTTTTCTGGCTTCCATTCAGTTATCCTCACACTTTCACTATGTTTTCAATATAGATCCATTGTTATTTGTGTGATACTTCAAGTGAAAGTTCAGTATTACTTCAGTCTGAGTTCCATCTGATTTCCATCTGACTTCAAGTTGCGGACTTGCTAGCAAGTCCTCCCCCTATATTGCGTGGTGATATAGAATAACTTCAAGAGCATTGTTACCAACCATAATTTTTACTACAAATGGTCCAATGAATGGATCCTTCAATTTAACATTACCATTCAAATTAAAATGTCGTGTAGAAATAAGTACTTCATCACCCTCTTTGAACATTTTTTCTTTATGCGCTTTATCCCATCTTTTCTTCTCATACTCAAATTCCTTATTTATACATTCTTGAGAATGCTTCCTGCATAATTCTTGCATCTGAAGGGAAAATTTTGTACCTGAATGGATATCCAAACTAGGTAATTTATTAAGAGTTTTAGCAGGGGTTTTAGTTAAATAACCCAACTATAACTCAAATAGCTTTTTGCCAGTGACAGAATGTACTGTACTATTGTATGCAAATTCTAAACCTGGGATAAGGGTTACCCAATCATGCGTGAATTTGTCATTGTCTTTAAAGTCAAGGCCAAAAGCACAATATTTTCTTATATATTCTTAATGATTTCAACATCCTCAAAATTAATTAAAGATTCATTTGAGTCCATACTTAATATTGGATTTACAAAGATGGACAAATCATCTTCCAACATACAGACTTCATTTTCATCACTATATGAGATATTACTGTTATAATCACTTGAATTTGTACTTTTTTCTGTGTTATTTTCAGTTTAATGTTGATTTTTAATAATATTTATATTCTTCTCACATTTGTGAACTTTAACTCAAGGCTTATTACAATTATAACAAGTATTAGTTTCATACTTTTTAGTTACTACAGGTGCAGTAGGTTTTTTCTGCTTCTCCTAAAGTATTTTTTAATTTTGATTTTTCACAAGTTCATTATTTTCTTTATAAGTGGTGTACCTTGCTTCATACTTATGATTTTATAATATTTCATTACAAAAATTAATAAATTCAGAATAATCATTATCCATTATTGTTCTAGCTACAACAATGTCTCTGACAGATATAGGTAATTTATATATTATCTTATCTTTCCATTAGTTAAAATCCATTTTTTTGCTCAATGGCTTTTAATAGTTTCTTTCAGTTCATTCAAAATACTATAGTTTTGTCACCATTCAACGGATTATACCTAGTTTTCTCATATAATCTTTGCTGATTGAGGCTGAATTTAGAACCTCCATATTGTTTTCAATTAGTTGCTTCCATTCAGCCCAAGAGTAATCTTTACCCTCAATCAATGCAGCTTCAACCCATAATAAAGCCACATCCTCAAATAGAGAAATTAATTTTGATGTTATTTCCTTATCTGGTAACTTATATGAGAATTTTAAGTTGTCAATTTATTGAATAAAATGTTTCCAATCAGAGCTGGCTTCCCTATCATAAGTTGGGTGCTGATAAATCTTTGGCCAGTTCTTCTGATTGGATTTTGTTTCTCTAATCTTAGGTAAATTCAATAACTCATTTACTCTGGATATATGGTCTTGTATCTCCTCTTGCACATATTTGTGACTTACATTTGTTTTCTCAGACTTTACACTACCACCAGATGGTTTTACTTGTGGTGGTATGGGAAATGATTGAGATTCATTTTTTCCAATGAAAGGATTATTATTATACTGTGTATACTTATGACTATCCTGATTCATTAGTAGATTAGCAGTTTCAATCTCAAATTTAGTTAATCTTTGTAACAGATCAGAGAAGCTCTGATTTGTTTGTGCAAAAGATAACTTAGTTCTTGATTCAGATTTCAATAAATGTGCTTCCTGAAATTTTTCTAACTCACAGAGTTTGTTTGAAAGTTCACTATATTTATTACTTAAAGAATCATATTTAAGAGTTAAAGCCAAGTGTTCATTCTCTAATTCTTTATTTCTTGTTTCCAGTTGAGAAATCTTCAATGTCAAGGACAAAATTGTATCACTTGTGAGCTTAATTTTCTGCTCCTCACACTCAGTCATTCCATTCCACAATTCTGAAACAATTCTATGGACAGTTGGGTTATTATTAAAATACTCCATGTCTTCCTTCTCAATTATTTCACTGTTTGGTGAGCTTCTCATCTCACTAATAAGTGGTGGCAAATGAGGGCTAACTGTATTATTATTATAAATAGTACTGTTGTTATTAGCAAAAGATAAATCAGGTGTATCTACATCAAAACCTTATTGTCTTAAGTCCTCCTCAATTTTCTGTACAGATTTTACATCAATAACATTACCTATATTGTAATCATCAGTATTGTTTTTAATCTGAGAGGGTAATCTACTTACCATGGGATAGGAGCAAGCCCTGACTTTTGGCGCTTTTGTTTTTCTTTGTAAGGGTAAGCTGAGGCAGTCTGATGAGGGGGCGGATCCCTGTTGCAATTGTGACAGGACCACTGCTTATGGAACCAATCCCACTTCCATTTCGCCACCAAGATTTTTTCCTGGGAATGATGTGACCCTCCTTGGGTTGGGGGTGGCTGGCTTGACTGCCCTATCTTTAACTCTGCCAAGGTTTGATTCATTTGTTGGAACCCCACCTTGCTGTTGTTTTGCAACTGCTCCACCTCCTTTAGCATGGTAGAATTTGATTCCTCTAGTTTCAGAACCTGCCTGGACAGATGGGACAGTTGATCCTGCAGAGGAGGTGAAGTATTTTCTATTGTTATCTTTTTTAGAAGGGCATCCTTTAACCTCTGTACTCATAGACTCTGGTTGTGGGTAGGATTGACCCACCATGGTGATATCCTGGAGAAATGTTTTTAGCTGTAGACCTGGTTTTATAAGCAGGTTTTTCACTTAAATTGTCCTGTGAAGCACTCATTGTGTCTTAAATAAAAAATATTCACGTCTACAAAAGGGAAAAACTATATGGTAATTAGTAGAAAAAAAATATTAGCAATACAATTACTAATAAAAGCACTGGAGCTTACCCTGAATTAATATCTTTATTTATTTAAATAAAATATAAGAAAAATTTGAAAAAATCTTTTAAAAATAAAATAATAAGTTTAGCTAGAACTTTATAAGGGTTGATAATTAGCTTACCAAGCTTTAATAAAATACAAATTTATTTGGGTGTTATATTGGTGACCATATACCAAGTGAAATTGGGTTTATATTGGGTACAGTTACTACTTTAAATGCCTAATTTTTATTATAAAAAATTAGTAAAATTATTATAAGGGTTCTTTTCTGCAATAACTGAGCTATGATGACCCACTAATGTTCTTAAGACCCAACTATTTTGTTTGTTTGAGATATACTAGAGTAAAAATCATGTCCTAAGGCTTATACTAAATAACAAGTAATATAATTAAGGAAAGACCCCCAATTGTCAGTGTGTGCTAGTATCTAAGTATAATTTAATAGTAAATATTAATGTTACAACTACTTATTGATAAATTATTTAGTGATTAAACCTCAGGGGAAGACTAATAAAATAGTTATTCTCAATATAAACTCACAATACTTAAATTTTTATATGTGCTAGTGGTGTAAAATAGATCAATAAAATATAGTTATAGCTTGTATAAAGATAATATCAATTTGTAAATTCTTTAAAATATATTTATATATGATAATAATTGTGTAATAGTGTTTGTTTAATGTGTAGTAAGTAAGTGATTTCCAATAACCCATCAAATTCTCCCTTACTTATACCAAAATCCACTGGAGTGCACAGACCTTCAATCAAGATGATGTCATTGCTATCCAGGGAAATTAATGAACTGTGAGGGCCCATCACCTCCCTATAGCATCAACTTTAAGCAGTTTCAACACCCAGACCTCCAGTAAGGACCCTCTATCACAATTAATGATACCACAGACCCATACCATAAATAGAATAAACAGATAAAAGCAGATACCATAAAGAAACAGGTAAAATAACTCATCAAAAGAGTATAAAATGAAACCCAAAGCATATAAAGGAACCAAATTAACTTTCCAAGCCCCCAATAACATCCCCAAGCATCCATATTAACCCATTAATCATATCCCAACCCATAGATCTGTGAAAATCCATCTAAGGAAGCAGATTAAGTTGTCCAAACTGGATATATGCGCCTGAAATAGGTTTATATGCTTGTGCAGGAATTTTGAGTCCACTGAATACATCCATATGACCTAAAATAAACAGAAAAATAATATTTATAGGCTATTAAGAGGTTAAAACCCACTTATAGACCTAAATATACATAATATAACTACATATTTAACTGAATATGAGGTTTATGTATACATATAAGCTTATGTATGTCTATAATTACTTAATATTAATTAAGATAATTATATTATGACTCTATTAACACCTTGATAAGTATTATTAGGCTATGGATAAGCTATCTAAACTACTATAAGTCATATAATAGTGTAATAATTATATACATTTATGTATTATAACCATATATATAAGTATTTTAACCTTATTTTTAAGTAATAAGCTTAATGTAATTAAGGTTATCCTCTTTAACCATATAAAATACTCCGTCCTCGGGATACCTAGGCTGACAGGACCTCAAGAAGGTACCAGAGCACCCAACACTGCTCCCAAACAAAATTCCCCCTCTCAATCAAGAAGAGTTAACTACACCTCTCCTTTACCAGCCAATTACTCCTCTGAAAGTTCCATTTCTTCCAGATCTTCATCCAGAATATCCCAATCAGCTTCCAGGTCACCTTCTATTGGTCCATCCTACAACAACCTTGGTACTCCACCACCAGTGTCCAACCCAACTTGGCCAAGCAATAATATCAACAACAACAACAGCAGCCCTGCTGCTCCAACCAGTCCACAGGAATGTCCTTCTTCTAATCCATCTTCCCAACATCATTTAGAGAATGATCATGAAAATCCATACCTCCATCTGGTTGATCCTCCTACAACATGAATTCAGAATTCTTCAACAGCCCAAATCCCGGCTGCTTACAAATTTGATGAGCTCACAATCTGTAAGTACCAAATTAATAAATCCAATTTCTTTAACAGAGAAAAATTATTTATCCAATTCTTCCGTTTAGTTGGAACCCTGCCTCCTCAAACTGCAATTGGGATTGGCCAACCTCTAGAAACTACCTCAACACTGGATTAAGCCAACATGAAAGAATACCTAAGCATGATGTGTTCAATCATGCTTAAGGCCTTTTCCCTTCACAGTCCATTGAATGAGTTTGAAAAAGAATCTGAAGAAACAGCTCCTTAATTACCACTGGAAGATGTCTAGAATAATCAAGCACACCTTCCAACACTCTATTCCCGCTTCTTCCACTTCTTCCCAAAAAGTATCTTCTAATCCGGTCCCTGACCATTACAAACCATATACTCTTTCCAGCAGCCTAAATCAAAAAGTACACAGTTCTTCCTCCAATCCTAACAAAAAGCTAAATTGCCACCTTAATCAGGACCAACCTCCGGAGGCTTCTTCTACAAGACATTTAATAAAAGAAAGAAATTAATAATTCACTAAATAGAGAGAACAATAATAATTAACAGATACATATAAAAAAATTGTTTTATTTTTATTTTATTTTTATTTATTTATTTTTATTTTTATTTTTATTTTTATTTAATTTCTTAGTTTTTTTATTATATTTTATTTTTTATTTTTTTATTATATTTCTATTTTATTTTTATTTTATTTTATTTAAACTACTAACATACTAAAAAAACTTGAAAATAATCAACAAAATTGCCCAAAAATATGAGCTGAGAAATTAAAATGAAATGAATAATAATAATAAAATAAGATAAATAATAATTACTAATGATATCCCCCAGCTAATTGATGAGCTGATACCCTGATACCTTACCCACATCCAAGTGCACCTTGATGTGGATACACCTTTAAATAATTTTTAAATGAATTGAGATAAAAAATAAATTAAGGAAATAATATCAATAAAGAAAAAATGAAATAAATAAAAATTGGTAAATGATAAAAAATGAGATAAAGATAAAAAAGAAAATAGCATTGCCCAGACAAATGATGAGCCTTTCCCAACTAATGCTTGCCCACATCTAGGTGACCCTGATGTGGTGACACCATATAATATAATTTGAGTTTTTTTGCTTTTATATCCTAATAACCCCCATAAAAAAATTAAAAGAAAAAAGAGAAAAAAGAAAATCATCTAAAACCTGTATCTAATCCAATCATAGACACTAAAATTAAAGAGAGAAAAAGAAAAAGTCTGGCTCTATAGAAAGTACAGTCCAAGGAAATGATCACTGGGTGGGCTCCCTCCAATAAGTTAAGATGATGGGAGACCACCAGTGATCCACTACCAAAACCAAAGAAGCTAGTCCTGAATAAGTAAGCCAGTTTAAAGTCATAGTGGACTTTAAACCTGAATAACAAAAACCAAAACTAAGATAAAACTAGGACAAACAAAAAAACTGAAACAGACATTATGGGGCAACTGTTCTACAGAGCAGCCAGCTCATCAGTTACCCCCACACTTGCCAAATAAAAATCTAGAAGCCCCCCCCTGGGTACCTTCTAACAAAAACACAACATTTAACACCATAAAACAAAACCAACAAGTGTGAAGAGTCCTGCACCTAAAGACCAAACAAATTTCCGGTTTAAAGTCATAGAGGACTAAATCCTGTGAAGAGAAACCAATACTAGGGTTCAACCAAATTAAGAGAAGGGGTTGGAAACAGACAATCTGGGGTAACTGTTCTACAGAGCAGCCAGCTCATCAGTCACCCCTACACTTGCCAAGATCAGATCTAGAAGCCCCAACCATAATTACCATCTAACAAAAAAGTTTCCAACAAAACAGATGCACAGCATCAACAAAAACCCAAAAATTAAAGAATTGTCCATTGTTTATCCTCATTTTGGAGTCAATCTTCTTCACTTCTAGTGCCTCTTGGGTAAAATCTCCTCACCTGATCCGCAGCCACTGTCTTCTTTAAGACTGTGCCATCTAACTCCTCCAAAACATAAGACCCTCCAGACACCTTATATCTGACTCTGTAAGGTCCATTCCATCTGTCAGCAAACATTTTTCCCCACTGAATTTCCAAACTTCTTCTATACACCAAAACCAAACAACCAGGTCTCAAGGGATTCCTGAGTCTATGAGCCAACTTCTTGTCCCAGTATCTGACTGATTGATTTCTTAACTTCATCATTATAGAGTATTCCTTCATTAGACATTTCTCTCTACAGTCCAACTGTTGCATCTTGGCACAGAGCAAATCTTCTGTTGAGCACACATCATCGCAATCAATTCCAAGATAAGAGACGGCTTCCAAGTCTACTGGTAGAACAGCTTTATGCCCAAACATTAATTCATAAGGAGAATAGCCAGTTTTCCTTTTCACAGTGACCCTATCAGTAAATAATACCAAGGGTAAATAATGCCTCCACTTTTCAGCACTATCCCCACACATCTTCACCAAAACATTCTTGATAACTTGATGGCCTCTTTCAACTATGCCTTCAGCTTCAGGATAATAAGTTGTAGCCACTCTGACTTTAGAACCAATACTTGCCACAGCTTCTTTAAATTCAGGTCCAAACTCTGGCCCACCATCAACAGTCACCAACTTCATCAACCCATATTTAAACGCCCATTCCTTCTTTGAACTTTCTGCCACATTTTTGGAAGTCAAATTAACAAGAGGCATTGCCTCAACCTAACCAGACAAATTATCCCTGGCAACAATCAAGTATTTATACCTGCCCTCATTGATATGAACAGCATCTAATCTTACTCTTCCAAATACAGTTGATTCACCAGTAGCAAGGCCAACCTCTTTAGGTTTCAAGTAACTTCTTCTTTGGCATTCTTCACAAGATTGAACCCAAACCTGAACAGCCAACTTCATACCTGGCCATAAAAATCTATCTGCTACTCTTCTATAAGTCTCCCCAAAGCCTCTATGACCAAGGTCTTCATGCAAAGACTTCAACACCAACTCTTGACCCTTCTTCTGAGTCACCACCACTTAAGGATTTGGATGTCTTCTCCTCATCAACCTCCTTCCTGACACATAGAAGCCAGGACTCTTCTTCTTGGTTGCCCCCCAAGTATCATCATCACAAATATCTGGCCTCTCCAAGGTTAACAGATATTCAACCATAATAAAATGAAACCCAGTCTTACCCCAAGTCTCATCTCCAAAACTCAACAAATTAGCATTCAAGGGTACAACCCTATCATAAAAATCACCAGTGTACACATGAGCATTATTACCAGCCCATCCAGGACACCAATCCCTAAATTTTGTTACATCCTTTTTCTTCCACTGAATCTTAAGATAATCCAGTTCACCAACAAAAACACCATTCTCCAATCTTGAGCCATCCCAAGCAACAGCCCCATCTTAATCAACAAAAACATCCTGATAACCAGAATCAAGATCAGAACCAGCCGGTTTAATCTCTTGGTGGAGGAAAGAACAATCTTCCAGTTTAGCCTCATGGGGGAGGAGAGAAAAATTTTCAGCACCCTTTGGGCTGGCCTAACCACTGGAAAATCTTCATCAATTTCTTCAGAGTCTGAATCTTCATCTGTGGGTGGTCTCCTTGATAATCCATCTGGCATTGTAAAAGTTTTTACAGGTTTTTGTACCAGGTCAAACAAAAAATGCTGAATAAATGCCACCCACCTAGTCATTGGAGCATTTGGAAGACTAGGTGTATTGATCATTTGAACAAGAGATTTTGCATCTACCTGCAGCTCAAAATTCTGCCTCCACAAAATAGTTTGCAGCTTCTTCAAAATTTTGCTACACCACACAATTACAACTTAGGTTGAGAATATCTAGATTCAACCTCATAAAATACCAGACTCATACCTTACTGGCCTGAACCTCCCAGTTTTATCTTCCTGAGACAAAACAGAACCAGCAGCAATGTAACTTGAATCAACTGCCAGATAAATTCTTCCAGCACCAACACCATAATCCAACTTGTGAAGAATAATATCTTCATCTACCACATTCTTCAACTTCTGAAAAGCCTCTTCACACTCTTTAGTCCATACCCACTCCGTGTCTTCCCTGGCTAACTTCTTCAAAGGTGAATTCAACAAAGAAAAGTCTTTAATATAAATTCTGACGTACACACAAACCCCCAAAAATCCCCTGACTTCAGTAGTATTTATAGGCCTTGGCCATGCCTGAGTTTTATTAAATATCTTCTTTGCCATAATTCTTCCCTCCTTACATACAACATGACCCAGAATTGCCAGAGAAGGAGCACAACAACAAAATTTGGACCCTGAAATGGTTAAAATAGCCTCTTCAATCCTAAACAATACTCTCTCTAGACGAATTGCATATTCCCAAACAAATCTCCTTATACCTGGGTTCTACTTCAGCACCACATTTCAATAATTAGTGGAGGGTCCTTTGATTCCACCATAATCAATAAAAATACCAGCATGAGCAGGGACCTCATCCTGTAAAATCTAAGCCATTTGTGCTTGATATACTTCTACTGAATTAGTTGCTCCTTGAGGCAACCTAGGGAGCTTAAATCTCCCCAGAGGAGTCTCAAATGTTGTAAGTGGCTGTGAATCTGTGTGAAGATCCCTTTCATCATAACCACCCATAATATCTCCCAAACCATAACACACCCTTTCAGAAAAAGCTTCCACAAAGTCCTCTGCACTTGGAGGCATCCCAGCATCCTTGATAGTGACTTTATTCAAGGCTCTAAGATCATGCACCACCCTAAGCTTCCCATTCTGCTTCTTTACACAGAAAACCGGACTTGAGTAACTATATGTTGATTGTTTGTATAAACCAGTTCTGACTCTTTCCCTAAAAATCCCTACAAAATCATCCCTAATAGCAGCTGGAGTAAGAATAGGTTTTATTTGCCAAGGTTTGTGACAAACCACATGAATCAAGTAAGGATCCCCATAAGAGTGTTTCAACACACCCCTTTCCTCCTCAACAAATTCCACTGCTTTCTCTCTCAGAACAATAACATGAAACAACAACTTCTTTTCCTCATCAGAAAACCACTCATCAGGGTCAAAATTAACAACTTTAAACCTTTTCACAGTCACCCTAGCAGTTTCCACAAAAAAAGGAGGATTTTTCACAAGAGGAGTACAGTATGGATATCTTGATAAAGGAGGTCTCTTCAAAGGAGGATTCAAAATTACAGGCATAGGCTAATTTACAGGTCTAATCTTCTGCGCTATCTTCTTATACTTTGCAGCTCCACCTTCAACTTGAGGGCTCTTCAGGACATCTTCACCACCAGACCTGAAAAAAAAACCAAGGGTTTCCCCATTGCTCACATGTGTGGCCAAGGTAATGTTTTTGAAAGGTTTAGAAGAAACCCTAGAGGTGCACAATTGGGAGGACTTACTTTAATTACCCAATCTCACCACTCCAAAACTTTTCCTCAATTCTAAGTATTCATCCTTTCTTCCATATTCTAAATCTTCAAATCTTGAATCATATTCTTAATCCTATCTTCTAAAATTGTGCAGTTTAACCTCATGCTGGAGGCCCAAAAATTGATCTTGCTGATCTTCTTTCTTCAAAAATTTTTGCAGTTTAACCTCATGCTGGAGGCCCAAAAATTGACCTTGATGATCTTCACAAAAATAATTATTTTATTTTTTCTTGATTATCTTCAGATATTTTTCTTGATTTTCTTCTTTATCTTGAGATTTTTCTTTTCTTTTCTTGAGTCACCACACAATATGGGGGGCAGACTTGCTAGAGAATCCCCAACCTTAGACCCAAACTCACCACAGATTGAACACACATTGAGCTATTGATAAAGGAAACATACAATCAGGGATGAACTCCACTCAGCAGAACACATTTAGGTGGGTGTTCAAGAAGAGTTCAGTATGGGTTCAGTATGAGTTCAGTCTGAGTTCCATCTGAGTTCAGGTTGAGGACTTTCTAGAAAGTTGAGCCCCTATATTGTGTAGTGAGTTTATTTCTATCCTACAAAAATAACCAGGGGTTTCCCCAATTCTCACAGATGTGGTGAAGGTAATGTTTTTGAAAGGTGTGGAAGAAACCCTAGTGGTGCACAATTGGGAGGACTTACTTTTAGACCACAATCTCACCACTCCACAGCTTTTATACATATCTTTCAATAAAGATATATAACCAATCTTCTTTTTTGAACTTGAACTAAAAATAATTGAAAATCTTGAGAGAAAATGGATACTTGATAAAAATATGAAGAATACATGCAGAGAAGAGAAACATTAAAAAGAGAAAGTTGAAAATCCACTTGGTATATCTCCAAGGGGGCTGACCTACTACTACCTGGGATTCCCTCATCTTTAGGAAAGGTTGTAGCACTTGGGCCATCAGCCCTCATCACTCTAAAAAATAAAGACTCCCACTATAGCTTGAGCCACACTCCAAAAAACCAGAGACAGCACCCACTTCTCTTCTTCTCCTACAACAATCCATGCAATGGCACATAGAAGACAAACCAGTCCTGTTCTACCAGCCATCCTCTCCAGGTGATGATAACCTCATGTGAAGCCTCCTTTCATCTTCACCATTCAACTCCAAACTTATTCCCACATCAAACTGACAGCCAATTATTTCTTGAAAATCCATAAAGAATGTTCCACCCAAAACAGCATTTACAGTCCCTTTGGCAATGTAAAAATGAACCTTCCCTGAGGCTCCACCAAAATCTAACTTTAAAAACTCAGATGTTCCAACAAATTCAGTGACATGGCCACCAATCCCTCTCAAATTTCTAACAATACCTGTTTTGATGGGGAGGCCCCAATGAGTAGCCTCAAACAAAGAAATCAGGTTAATCTGAGAACCTGAATCCACTAATTCCCTTGCCTCCCTGCCACTCAGAGTGACATTGAGATAACACAGAGGTGCAGAAAAATGAGTTTCCAACCCCTCTCCAAACTTTTCAGCAGAATCACAAATGTATTCTACCTCCCCTGAAGAAACCCTCCTCCTGTTCAACAACTTTTTCTGCCTATCAGCCAACCCAGGACTGATAGCATACAACTCCCCATAAGTAAGGGAAACATGAACCTGATTCATACTTTCCAGGAGAGAGTCCATAACATTAACTTGGCCAGAAACCACTGGCCTCTCAAAGTGAGCTCTTTGCCTCACTACCTTTGTCCTAGAAGATTCTTGAGAACCAGAACCACCAACAAGAATAAACCTGATCCCTCACCAGAACCTCTAACTCCAGAAGGCTTTGGAAATAAAGACAAAGGGACATCAAGCCAAAGGGAAATCCTCCTCAGAGTCAGAATCAACATCCATAGGCATTGGCTCACCATTCATGTCCAATGCTCCAAAACTAGGGGGGCCCATATCTGCCATACCCTTCTGCATTTAATACAGCTCCTCTTTTCTGTACTTCTTCCTAGCTGCACTCAGCTTAGGATCCACCTTTGAAACCTTAGGCTTTGGTTGGGCCTGAGATCTGCTCTTAGGCATTCTCACCTTTCCTGCTTCCACAACATACACACCAGCCAAACATTCGCCACTTAACTTTCCACCACAAGAATACAAATCCAAACCACCAAAGGAAGATGTAAATGAGACTCTATTAACCTCCTTTCCCTTGCCCTTGCCATCATCTCCACCTTTACCAGAAGAAGAAGCCTCATTATGCAACTCTTCAAATCTTGGCCTCCTTGAGTTGAAATTATGTCTCCTCCTTACCAAGTCTACTGGAGCCTGACCATCATTATGCTTCACAAAAAAACAATCTGGGAACTTGAAAATTTTCACATCAAATTCCAACTTCCCTTTAGACACATCCCGATTCAGTGCCCAACAATCATTGGACTTGTAGCCCTTCCTACTGCAATAAGAGAAAACTTAAGGATCACTCCTACCAACCCTCCTATCAAAATCTTTAGGCTGAGAAGGAGCCCTATTGGCCTTCTGAGCCTCCTGAAAAAAAATATGTAGCTGTTTTGTCAGATCAGACAACTGCTCCACCAAAGGGTAAACCTCTTTAGGCTTATCAGGAGCCTTCCCCTTGTTTACACTTTCCTTCTTCCTAGATTCCTCCACATCTTCAGCAAAATCTTCACTGACCTTGCTACCATACTTGGTGCTGGCTTCCTGGAATGAATCCACTGCCATGAGTTTCAGATGATGCTCCACAAACTGCTTCACCACAGAAAGAGCAGGTGATTTCTGATTCTCATTAGGAAGAATCTTCATCTTATCCTTCCTTTCCAACTCCTTTAACAAAACAATCCTAACGTTCCTGGCCAAAGCAGACCAGAAAATATCCCTTTCAGAGTAAGTACTCTCCAACTCCTGCATATCAACCAAATAATATACCACTGGCTTCAACTGAGCAAAACCTTCCTATAAGTGTGGAGGTTATCAACACCTCCATAAGATCTCCATTCACTAGCAATCATATTGAGATCCAACATTGAGTATCTGGATCCCAACCTGTCTGTCATCTGCAGACACAAATTTTTCCAATATTTCCTTCTATAACCCTCCATAGCAGCAACTTCCTTCACCAGAGCCCTTTCACCAATGTAGAAGATAACTTGCTTCACCATGTCCAAGTGAGAAGCCCCATCCACATTCCCAGAAGCCTCAAACAGCTCCAGAAACAACTTCACATCCTCCCCCATAGACATAGGCCCCTTCCAGGACTTGATTGTGAAAGAATGCCTAACAGAAACAGGAGGATTACCATCCTCAGCAGCACCAACAGTGAAACTTCCACCACTAGAGAAAGAGGGTCCAGAAGCCATGGTCCAATAGATTCCAGAAAACCAATTTCCAACCACAGAAGAGAGTCAAAAGTAACAGAAAATCCAAAAAGCTAGCAAATCCTCACCCCACATTGGGCGCCAGAAATGTAGACAATCCTATAGTACTAGCTATAGACCTTGACTAAGGGTGTTGGAGTAAAACTGGAGAGAAAAACCCCTGTCCCTTTGAGAAATAATAGGTGAGATTTATTTGCTACAGCAAATTAGAGACTGTTACTATACTCCTTCTAACACACTTCTTGACTGATTAACAATTCAAGACAGTAGCCAATAGCAGACCACTGAGAGCCAAAGAGCCAGAAACCTGAAATGCAGAACTATCCACAATAGAAAAACAAAACACTGTGCACTTGTTGCACAGAAAACAGTAGTAATACTTGATGCAGGTTGCAAAGCTACACCAGAGAAACCAGTTTCCAAAGTTGAGTTAAATGAAGAACTAACTTGCAACAAAAACAGCCAATTGTGGCATAAAAACAGTGAAAACTGAGTGAGAAGAATGATATCACCTCCAGATGGTTGTATGATAATTAGAGTTGCCCCAAACTGTCTTATTCAGTATGTACACACAGACCACCATCTAAAAAATCCATGCACAGAAACAAATTTGGTGCTTTTGGAAGCCAAATTGAATAAAAACCCTCTAGAAATGCTCCCCAGCCTTCTATAACAGAGGCAGGTGGGCCGCCTAGAAGCGGCCAGACCTCCCTGAAGCCAGAAAACCAGCAAAAACCTCCAATAAATCCCAAAATACTTAGAAAAATCCACCACGACTACTAAAACCCTTAAAACACAAAAATGAGCTATGAAAACATTGAGACATAAAATATAGAGCCAAATTAGCTCTACTTAATAGTACTATGCAGTTAACCCTAAGATTTAAGGTTAGCCCGTAAAACACAAAAAACAAATTTAAACAGCTATCTTTTAGAAATGAAAAGTGAGCAAATGACCCCTTAAAACTTAGAATATGAAAAATGTCAAAAGACATGAAATATAGAGAAAAAACTGGGCTATCCAATGGTAGTACCCACATACCCATAGTCCTGGTATTCACTGAATAAAACCAGAAAACACCCAACTATTCAACCAATGTCAATTAAGACATACCAAAACAGCGCCAAACAACCCAACAAAGGCCTCTGCCAATGTTGGAAGACCACACCAGTAGTTATATCATGGTTTCTCACTAAGTTTTCACTGTTTTTTTGTCTTAATTGACTTTGTTTTTTGCAAGTTTAGTTCTTCATTTAACTCAACTTTGGCAACTGATTTCTCTGTTGTAGCTTTGAAACCTAAATCAAGTATTTTGCTGTGGTTGTGCACAAAGTGCACTGTGTCTTTGGTTTCTGGTGTGGATTACTCTGCATTTCTGGTTTTCTGGTTCTTTGGCTCTCAATAGTCTGCTGTTGACTACTGTCTTGACTTGTAAAGCAGTCAAGAAGTGTGTTGGAAGGGGTATAGTAACAGTCTCTAATTTTCTGTAGAAAATAAATCTCACCTGGTATTTCTCAAAGGGACAGGGGTTTTTTGCTCCAGTTTTACTCCAACTCCCTTGGTCAAGGCCTACAGCTAGTACTAGAGGATTGTCTAAGCTAGTACTATAGGATTTTCTACATTTCTGGCATCCAACGTGGGGTGAGGATTTATTAGCTTTTTGGACTTTCTGTTGCATTTGGACTCTCTTCTGTGGTTGGAGATTGGTTTTCTGGAATCTATTGGACCATGGCTTCTGGACCCTCTTTCTCAAGTGGTGGTAGTGGCACTGTTGGTGCTGCTGAGGATGGTAATCCTCCTGTTTCTGTTAGGCCTTCTTTCAGGATCAAGTCCTGGAAGGGGCCTATGTTTATGGGGGAGGATGTGAAGTTGTTTCTGGAGCTTTTTGAGGCTTCTGGGAATGTGGATGGTGTTTCTCACCTGGACATGGTGATGCGAGTCATCTTCTACATTGGTGACAGGGCTCTGGTGAAGGAAGTTGCTGCTATGGAAGGTTATAGGAGGAAAGATTAGAAAAATTTGTGTCTGCAGATGACAGACAGGTGGGGATCCAGGTACTCTATGGTGAATCTCAATATGATTGCAAGTGAATGGAAATCTTATGGAGTTGTGAAAACTTCCATACTTATAGGAAGTTTTTGCTCAGTTGAAGCCAGTGGTAGATTATTTGGTTGATATGCAGGAGTTGGAGAGTACTTACTCTGAAAGGGATATTTTCTGGTATGCTTTGGCCAGGAATGTTAGGATTGATGTGTTAAAGGAGTTGGCAAGGAAGGATAAGATGAAGATTCTTCCTAATGGAAATCTGAAATTCCTGCTCTTTTTGTGGTGAAGGAGTTTGTGGAGGGTCATATGAAACTGTTGGCAGTGGATTTGTTACAAGAAGCTAGCCCCAAGTATGTTAGCAAGGTCAGTGAATCTTTTTCTGAAGATGTGGATGAATCTAGGAAGAAGGAAAGTGATGACACAGGAAAAGCTCCTGAGAAGCCTAAAGAGGTTGATCCTGTAGTGGAAAAGTTGTCTGATCTGACAAAACAGCTACATATTTTTGTTCAGGAGGCTCAGAAGGCCAATAAGGCTCCTTCTCAGCCTAGAGATTTTGATAGCAGGGTTGGTAGGAGTGACCCTTGGGTCTTCTCTTATTTTAGCAGGAAGGGCCACAAATCTATTGATTGTTAGGCACTGAATAGGAATTTGTCTGAAGGGAAGGTAGAATTTGATGGGAATGTGTTCAATTTCCCAGTTGGTTCTTTGTGAAGCCTAATGATGGTCAGGCTCCAGTAGACTTGGTAAGGAGGAGACATAATTTCAACTCAAGGAGGCCAAGATTTGAAGAGTTTCCTAATGAGGCTTCTTCTTCTGGTAAAGGTGGATATGATGGCAAGGGCAAGGGAAAGGAGGTTAATAGAGTCTCATTTAAATGTTTCTTTTGTGGGTTGGAGTTGTATTCTTGTGGTGGAAAGTCAAGTGGGGAATGCTTGGCTGGTGTTTATGATGTGGAAGCAGGAAAGGTGGGAAGGCCTAAGAGCAACTCTCAGGCCCAACCAAAGCCTAAGGCTTCAAAGGTGGATCCTAAGCTGAGTGCAGCTAGGAAGAACTACAGCAAAGAGGAACTGTATAAAATGCAGAAGGGTATGGCAGATATTGGCCCCCCTAGTTTTGGAGCATTGGAAATGATTGGTGAGTTAATGCCTATGGATTTTGATTCTGACTCTGAGGAGGATGTCCCTTTGTCTTTATTTCCAAAGCCTTCTGGATTTAGAGGTTCTGGTGAGGGATCAGGTTTATTCATGTTGGTGGTTCTGGTTCTCAAGAATCTTCTAGGACAAAGGTAGTGAGGCAAAGATCTCACTATGAGAGGCCAGTGGTTTCTGGCCAAGTTAATGTTATGGACTCTCTCCTGGAAAATATGAATCAGGTTCATGTTTCCCTTACTTATGGGGAGTTGTATGCTATCAGTCCTGGGTTGTCTGATAGTCAGATAAAGTTGTTGACCAGGAGAAGGGTTTCTTCTGGGGAGGCAGAATACATTTTTGATTCTGCTGAAAAATTTGGTGAGGGGTTGGAAACTCATTTTTCTGCACCTCTGGGTTATTTCAATTTCACTCTGAATGGCAGGGAGGCTAGATAATTAGTGGATTTAGGTTCTCAGATTAACTTGATTTCTTTGTTTGAGGCTACTCATTGGGGCCTCCCCATCAAAACAGGTATTGTTAGAAATTTGAGAGGGATTAGTGGCCATGTCACTGAATTGGTTGGAATATCTAAGTTTGTGAAGTTAGATGTTGGTGAAGCCTCAGGGAAGGTTCATTTTTACATTTCCAAAGGTACTGTAAAAGCTGTTTTGGGTGGATTATTCTTGATGGATTTTCAAGCAAAAATTGGCTATCAGTTTGATGTGGGAATAAGTTTGGAGTTGACTGGTGAAGATGAAAGGAGGCTTCACGTGAGGTTATCATTCCCTGGAGAGGATGGCTGGGAGACCAGGCCTGGTTTTTCTTCAATGTGCCAGTGCATGGATTGTTGTAGGAGAAGAAGAGAAGTGGGTGCTGTCTCTGGTTTTTTGGAGTGTGGCTCAAGCTCTAGTGGGAGTCTGTATTTTTTAGAGTGATAATAGCTGATCACCCAAGTGCTACAAACTCTCCCAGGATTAGGAAATCCCAGGTTGTGGTAGGTAAGCTCCCTTGGAGATATACCAAGTGGATTTTCAACTTTCTCTTTTCAATGTTTCTCTTCTCTGCAGGTATTCATCAAATTATTTATCAAGTGTCTGTTCTCTCTCAAGATTCTTTATTATTTTTAATTTAAGTTCAAATAAGAAGATTGGTTATATATGTTTATTGAAAGATTTTTGGATAATCTGTGGAGTGGTGAGATTGGGGTCTAAAAGTAAGGCCTCCCAATTGTGCACTGCTAGGTTTTTTTCTACACCTTTCAAAATCATTACCTTGGCCACATCTGTGAGCATTGGGGAAACTCCTGGTAATTTCTGTAGGATAGAAGAAAACTCAAGAAAAGAAAATAAAAATTTCAAGATAACTGAAGAAAATCAAGAAAAAAATCTGAAGATAATCAAGAAAGAAGACTAGAACTAATTTTGAAAAGATCATCAAGATCAATTTTTGGGCCTCCAGAATGAGGTTAAACTGCTTAAATTTTTGAAGAAAGAAGATCAGAAAGATCATTTTTTGGGTTTCCAGGATGAGGATAAACTGCACAATTTTAGAAGATGTGATTCAGAAGATGAATCAAGATTTAAAGATTTAGAAGATGGAAGTGAAGATGAAGATGTGGAATTGCAAAAAAGTTTTGGAGTGTTGAGATTGAGGAATAAAAGTAAGTCCTCCAAATTGTGCACCACTAGGGTTTCTCTACACCTTTCAAAAACATTACCTTGGCCACACATGTGAGCAATGGAGAAACCCTTATTTTTTGTTCCAGGTCTGGTGGTGAAGATTTCCTGAAGATCCCTCAAGTGGAAGGTGGAGCTGCAAAGTATAAGAATGTAGTGCAGAAGATTAGGCCTGTCAATGAGCCTATGCCTGTAGGTTTGAATCCTCATTTGAAAAAACCTCCTTTGTGAAGAGATCCATACTGTACTTCTCTAGTGAAGAGTCCTCTTGATTTTGTGAAAACTGCTAGGGTGACTGTGGAAAGGTTGAAATTTGTTAATTTTGGTCCTGATGGGTGTTTTTATGATGAGGAAAAGAAGTTGTTTTTGCACATTATTGTGCTGAGGGACAAATCTGTGGCATTTATTGAAGAGCAAAGGGGTGTGTTGAAACACTCTTATGGGAAACCTTACTTGATTCCTGTGGTTTGTCATGAACCTTGGCAAATCAAAACTATTCTAATTTCAGCTGCTATTAGGGATGATTTTGTAGAGATTTTTAGGTAAAGAGTAAGGACTGGTTTATATGAACAATCAACATCTAGTTTTCAACTCTGGTTTTCTGTGTAAAGAAGCAGAATGGGAAGCTGAAAGTGGTGCATGATCTTAGAGCCTTGAATAGAGTCACTATCAAGGATACTGAGATGCCACCAGATGCAGAGGACTTTGTGGAAGCTTTTGCTGGAAGGGTGTTTTATTGTTTGGGTGATATTATGGGTGTTTATGATGAAAGGTAACTTCAAACTAATTTAAAGCCAATTAAAATTTTTGAGACTCCTCTGGGAAGGTTTCAGATCACTAGGTTGCCTCAAGGAGAAGCTAATTCATTAGCATTATATCAAGCACAAATGGCTTGGATTTTATAGGATGAGGTCCCTATTCATGCTGGTATTTTTATTGATGATGGTGGAATCAAAGGACCCTCCACTAATTATTGAAATGTGGTGCTGAAGGAGAACCTAGGTATAAGGAGATTTGTTTGGGAATATGCAATTACTCTAGAGAGAGTATTGTTTAGGATTAAAGAGGCTGAGTTGACCATTTCTGGGTCAAAGTTTTGCTGTTTTGTTCCTTCTCTGGAAATTCTGGGTCATGTGGTATGTAAAGAGGGAAGGATTATGGCAAAGAAAAAAGTTAATAAAATTCAGCCATGGCCAAGGCCTAAAAATGCTACTGAAGTCAAGGGTTTTTTGGGGGTTTGTGTGTATGTCAGCATTTTTATTAAAGATTTTTTCTTTTTGACTTCACCTTTCATGAAGTTGACCAGGAAAGACGCAGAGTGGGTATGGATTTAAGAGTGTGAAGAGGCTTTTCAGAAGTTGAATAAGGTAGTAGGTGAAGATTTTATTCTTCACAAGTTGGATTATGGATTGGGAGCTTGAAAAATTTATCTGGAAGAGGACTCAAGTAATATTGATGCTGGTGTTATTTTGTCTCAGGAAGATAAAACTGGGAGGGTCAGGCCTGTAGATTATGAGTCTGTGGTATTTAATGAGGTTTAATCTAGATATTCTTAACTTAAGTTGGAACTGTGTGGTGTAGCAAAAATTTTAAAGAAGCTGAAAACTGTTTTGAGGGGACAGAGTTTTGAGCTGCAGGTGGATGCATAATCTCTGGCTCAAATGATCAATACACCTAGTCTTCCAAACTCTCCAATGACTAGGTGGGTGGCATTTTTTCAGCATTTTACCTTTGACCTGGTATTAAAACCTGGAAAACATTTTACAATGCCAGATGAATTATCAAGTAGACCACTCATAGATGAAGATTCAGACTCTGAAGAATTTGATGAAGATGTCCCAGTGGCTAGGGCCAGCACAAAGGGTGATGAAAATTTTTCTCTCCTCCCCAATCAGGCTTAACTGGAAGATTGTTCTCTCCACCCCCATGAGGCTAAACTGGAGGATTTTTCTCTCCTCCCCCATGAGGCTAAGCTGAAAGATTTTTCTCTCCTCCACCAAGAGGTTAAACTGGCTGGTTCTGATCTTGATTCAGGGGATTGTGATGTTTTTGTTGATGAAGATGGGGCTGTTGTTTGGGATGGTTCAAAATTGGAAAATGGTGTTTTTGTTAGTGAACTGTATTCAATTAAGATTCAGTGGAAGAAAAAGGATGTACTAAGATTTAGGGATTGGTGTCCTGGATGTGCTGGTCATGTTTCTTATGTGTACACTGGTGATTTTTATAATATGGTTGTACCCTTGGATGTTGTTTTGTTGGATTTTGAAGATGATACCTGTGGTCAGACTGGGTTTTATTTTATTATGGTTTAATATCTGTTAACCTTGGAGAGGCCAGATATTTGTGATGATGATACTTGGGTGGCAATCAAGAAGAAGAAACCTGGCTTCTATGTGTCAGGAAGGAGGTTGATGAGGAGGAGACATTAAAATCCTTAAGTGGTGGTGACTCAGAAGAAGGGTCAAGAGTTTGTGTTGGAGTCTTTGCATGAAGACCTTGGTCATAGAGTCTTTGGGGAGACTTATAGGAGAGTAGCAGATAGATTTTGATGGCCAGGTATGAAGCTGGCTGTTCAGGGTTGGGTTCAATCTTGTGAAGAATTTCAAAGAAGAAGTCACTTAAAACCTATAGAGGTCGGCCTTGCTACTGGTGAATCAACTGCATTTGGAAGAGTCAGATTAGATGCTGTTCATATCAAAGAGGGCAGGTATAAATACTTGATTGTTGCCAGGGATGATTTGTCTGGTTGGGTTGAGGCAATGTCTCTTGTTAATTTGACTGCCAAAAATGTGGCAGAATTTTTGAAGAAGGAATGGGTTTTTAAATATGGGTTGGTGAAGTTGGTGACTGTTGATAGTGGGCCATAGTTTGGAGCTAAATTTAAAGAAGCTGTGGCAAGTATTGGTTCTAAAGTCAGAGTGGCTACACCTTACTATCCTAAAGCTGAAGGCATGGTTGAAAGAGGCCATCAAGTTATCAACAATGTTTTGGTGAGGATGTTTGGGGATAGTTCTGAAGAGTGGAGGCCTTATTTACCCTTGGTGTTATTTTCTTATAGGGTCAATGTGAAAATGAGAACTGGCTATTCCCCTTATGAATTAATGTTTGGGAAGAAATCTGTTCTACCAGCGGACTTGGAAGCTGTCTCTTATCTTGGAATTGACTGGGATGATGTGTGCTCAACAGAAGATTTGCTCTGTTCCAGGATGCAACAGTTGGAATGTATAGAGGAATGTCTAGAGAAGGCATACTCTAGAATGATGAGGATAAGAAATCAATCAGTCAGATACTGGGACAATAAGTTGGCTCATAGACTCAGGAATCCCTTGAAAAATTGCTGTTTGGTTTTTGTGTATAATAGAAGTTTGGAGAGTCAGTGGGGAAAAATGTTTTCTGACAGGTGGAATGGGCCTTAAAGAGTCAGATCTCATATTTCTGGAGGTTCTTATGTTTTGG